>PVKA01037246.1:0-21154 GCA_004027165.1 Ctenomys sociabilis | reverse complement strand
TTTTTTTTTTTTTTTTTTTTTTTTTTGGTCTTTTTTGAGACAGGGTCTCACTATGCAGTTCAGGCTGGCCTTAAGCTCACTTTGTAGCTCAGGCTGGTCTCGAACTCACAACAATCCTCCTGCCTCAGCCTCCCGAGTGCTGGGATTACAGGCCTGCGCCACCACGCCCGGCTAGATAGGGATATAAAGGTGTTCTTTGCAGAAGAGGTTGTTCTTTCAATCCTGCCAAGCACTGCAAAAGAAAGGTACCCTTCTGCTGCCTTAACTGGGTGAGAAAAGTTTCTGATATGCTGATCTTGGGGAATATCATTTTACCCTATTGAAGATGTACTTTATGGCACAAACTTTAAGGTACAGAGTATAGAGCTGTGTGATTTGCCTGTATCCAGACAAAATATCCAACATGGTAATTGAAAGAAGTTTCTAAACTCATATCCTTCAGGGATCTTAAGAAGTTGCCTTTTCAGGTGTTCAGTGACACATGTGACACTAAAGTCATGATGCATTGGCAGGTTGTTGAACAGAGATTATGAGAATTACTTTTTTGTCAAAACATAACAAAAATATGACCAAAAACAAAGAAAGAAAAACCAAAACATTATGGAATGTAAGAAACAGAAATGTTGGATTTGTCAATGTCAGTAGTATCTTTGTGGAAAATTTGCTTGAATATACTCTCCTATGTCACACTTGCTTCTACTATTATAAAGGAAACATTTGGGGTCAAAAGATAATCATATTTTAACCAATCACAAAGATAGCCAAAGTAGGCTGGGCATAGTGGCACACACCTATAATTCTAGATGCTGGATCTGAGGCTGGAAGACCTCAAGTTTGAGACTTGCCTGAGTAACACAGTGAGGCTTCATGGAGTTGAAGCAAGTGCTATGGATATAGTTCAGTGCTCCTTGGGTTCAATCCCCGGTACTGAGATAAAATTTTTTAAAAGCCAAAGTTGGAGGAAAAAGAAAGAAAAGAACTGTTCATTAGTTTAATGTCCTTTTTCAAATCTGTATAAGTATAAAAACTGCTGAGAAAAATTTAGATGTATTAGAGAAGAAAGTCCATTGGTATGGAGATGAATTTTTCTTTGGGATGAAAATGCAAATAATTTCATCATATTGAGTCAAATGAAGGCAAAATATTGACTAAAAGGCTAAGCAGCAGGAAGTGGAGATCTGGAGGCATTAGTAAGGGGAACTTTCTGAAGTCTCCCTTCCTTGTTTAGCAACAGCCTTGGCATCAGTCTACGTGGCCAGAGAGAACAAATGTTCAGTTATCAAACATAGAGGCTCACTAGACCCTTCTGAGGCCCTGAATGGACACCTGGGAGAGAGAGATGAAACAAGTGAATAGTAGGTAAAGTGCATTTGTTCATGAACCAACCAGGAAATATAGTGTACAGGGAACTAGGCTTGTTAAATGTTTGAAAACATATATTGCCGTGCTATATACTAGGAACACTAGAAAAAATATAAGAATGATTTAGGTACTTTCACATAAATTCTGCATTCTGTTCACATTTATTTCCCCCTTTGCTTTCAACCTGTTCCTCCTTCTTTTTTTTTTTTTTTTTTTTTTTTTTTGCTGGACCGGGGACTGAACCAGGGGCCCTTGTGCTTGCCAGGGAAGCGCTTATTCCACTGAGCCTCTCAACCTGTTCCTTCTATCAGAGATCTTTTTTTAAATCTCCTCAGCTCATCCTCTATAATTAACAATGTTTTTCCTTCTAGGATCTTCTTTTCTGTTTCAGGAACAAATAATGAGTTCCCTTTAAGTGATTTTACCTCCTGGTTCTTCTCTCATTTTTTTTTTTTTTTTTTTTTTTGCATAACCAGGGATTGAACTCAGGCCCTTGCACTTGCCAGGGAAGCACTTATTCCACTGAGCCATCTCCCAGGCCCTCTTCCCTCACTTTTAAGGACTAATGTGTCAGACTAGGGAGATAGCTCAGTGGCATAAGCACCTGCTTGGCAAGTGCAAGGACCTGAGTTCAATCTGTGGTACCACAGGGGGAAAAAAACCCCAAAAATCATAAAACAAACTAATGTGTCTAGTATATTAGAACTGTCAAATCTCAAAAACCACACCTCCATGGTTCCTGCATTGTAGTCTTGAAGTAAATCAAATTAAGAATACATGGGCTGGCAAGACAGCTCATCAGTCTCAAGTGCCTGTTTAGGCAAGTGCATGGACCAAAATCTGATCTCTGGCACCACATGCTGTGTCAGCCCCAACCCCAGGGTGGGCTCGCTCACGCGCTCTCTCTCGCTCTCTCTCTCTCTCTCTCTCTCTCTCTCTCTCTCTCTCTCTCTCTCTCTCTCACACACACACACACACACACACACACACACACACACACACACACACGCTGAGAACACAGCTCAGCTTATTCCTTGGTTGATGTCTGGTTGTGGAAGCCAGTTTAATTTCTACCTCTACTAATTCTGATGGCCAATCATTAACAAAAAAATAACAAGAGTCCCTATCTTCCATTTTATTTTTAAATACTTGTATGTAAAACAGCTATTTTTATTGTGCTAAGAAAAAAAGTTTTGAGGCAGTCAGATAGCTCAGGGAATTAAAGCACCTGCTTGGGCAGACGCAGGGACCAGGGTTCCATCCGGGCACGCTGTGCTGGCCCCACCCCCCGGCACACTGAGATGCCGATTGAGACTGCGCACCTGTAATCCCAATGCTTACAGGAGACTGAAAACAGGAGGATCACTCCAGGTCTGATCTGTGGATTGAGACCTTATAGAACCTGTCCTAAATACATTTAAAGAAAAAAGTTTTTAGCCAGGCGTGGTGGCGCATGCCTGTAATCCCAGCACTCGGGAGGCTGAGGCAGGAGGATTGTTGTGAGTTCGAGACCAGCCTAAGCTACAAAGTGAGCTTAAGGCCAGCCTGAACTGCATAGTGAGACCCTGTCTCAAAAAGACAAAAAAAAAAAAAAAGAAAAAAGTTTTTATTAGTTCTTCCTAGCATTGCTGAGTCATCTGCTACCTGGGGTACTTAGAGCAAGGTGGTAAAGAACATGTTGTCTTTACCAATTTCTCTAATTTTAGCTCAAAGTATCTAAAGTCATTCTTCTCTTCCTTAATTTTTTAATCATACCTAACATTTTCTTTAACATTCTGTCCTCATTTCACTGTATGAAACAGATTATTCAAATGGTTCTTTGCTACCTTTATTGGGAGAGTTCTTTATAACCTGCTAAATGAGGCAGATTATTTTGGTATTTTAAAAAATATAGTAAAATAAAACTGCATCCTGTGATACAAATAACACAAAATATAACTTTTCTAACAGTGGTTATGTGTTGGCTCAGATCTTTCATTGCTCTTGAGATGAGGGGAGGGAGCTTCTCGACCACACCGCCCCCTCAGTCCTTTCACCCTCCTATTTTGACATCTCCCTTACCTCACAGTTACTGCTTCACTCTTTGGAGCTTGATCTTTCCATTGCTTCCATGAAATTTCTGTGGCAAGGGCTACTAAAGACCTATATATTGCTGAGCAGTTTGGATTTTCAATTTATTTTATTGCTCTAGTGACCCTGGAGATTGAACATAAGACTCCCGCATGGAGCTACCTTTCCAGCTCTTTTTGAGAAGGGATCTGCTCAGTCACTAAAGTTGGCCAACCTGGGCTCAAATTCTGCATCCTCTGCCTCATCCTCCCAGGGTAGGGTGCTAGGATTCCAGGCATGCCCCACCATCTCCATCTCTTTTAAGACAGCTTTCAGATGTCTGAGTTGCATTTAATACTCAGTCACTCTTGATGTTCCTCCCACTGTTAGCTCCAATGACATCATTCACTTCCTGTTCCCCCAGCTCAGGTCTTTCATTAGATGTGGCTCTTTTTCTTTGGTGGGACCAAGGATTGAGCTCTTGCCAGGGAAGCGCTTATTCCACTGAGCCATCTCCCTGGTCCCTAGATGTGGCTCTTGACTTACAGGTATTTTTCTACATTTCCCCATGGGATCCCAGGCCCTTGGCAAACAGGATGAAAGAATTACCTTCCAGCACAGGGCTAAAAGAGGTTGAGGAGAAGGGTTTGGATCAGAGTAGTTTCTTAATAAATATCTGCTAGCTGACTGAAACAAGAGGTAATAGTAAAATACTTCCCCCAGAACAGAAATAGGAAGCATTCATACCACCCAGTGAAAACTAGTGTTTGAGCTAAGCACAGTTATTCTGAAGGAATCCCTGGAGGTGCAGTACAGATGAGTCATTATCTCAGTCCTTTTCTTTACAAAGACATTTGAAAGATGCACTCTAACCATCCTTTGCCCCTAGATGGTAGCCAAATGTAAGGTCACTAATTCTGTCACACACTGGAGGGTGGAATTTAATTAAATAGGGGGCTTCTCTAGTTACCCAATTATGGGCTGAAATTTAATATAGCACAATTGCTTCTTCTGCTTTTTACATTTACAAAATAAGCCATGTGGTTCTTAACAGGGGCCTCATCAATTCTGTTTTTCCAAGATGAAGTACTTAATGCTACAGTGGTTCTGAAATAGACTGCTGACAAAGTCTTTACATGATCATCTTTTCCCATGAAATAGTCCCTTCTCCCTAACTGCACAGTCTTCATCTGGGAAGACGGTCATGAGGGACCAAAAAGTCCTTTGCTTGGGGATATAGATTTTGCATCCATTTTCCAATCATAGATACTACACAAGGTAACCCTTAATTTGAGCCTTCCTTCCCCCCCCAAAAAAAAAACACAACCCATACATTCTTTCCTAATGTAAAGATTTCCAATAACAGCATAAAACTAGCAGTTAATAATAGGTCCTATCATGTAAATTACAGTGGTCTCCAAAAATAAAGCTTCATGGGGAAAAATTTGTAAGTTACCACGGTGAGGTAGATGTTGTAAAAGAACAGTTTCCTCACACCACAGAAATCTAGATGTCTCTGCACAACTGGCAGACAAATATTCTGAACACGGTCTTTAGGATTTTTTTTTTTTTTAATGCAAAACCAACTATGGCTTTTCCCTACCTCACTGCTCTGTCTCCCTGTCATCAACCAACCTTACAATTAAACACCAAAGCTTGTCCATATGTCTAAGTCTTTCCTTGCCTTTTTAAAGAGCAGTAAGAATGGGGATAAAGCTATAATCCATTACCCTCTGAGCACTTTGTCTAAGGTGACTGAAACCATGTGTTATTTGTGAAGTTTTCTTTCTTACCAACCAGCTCATGAATGCTTTCATCTTTGAAACCCTTAGAATACGAGTGCTTGTTAAGAATTTCAAAAGAAGTGCACCTCTGGAGTCATGCATTCTGAGTAGCTTCCTACCCCACCGAGACTGCCCACCCTTCTTTCATCAGCACTATATTGGGCAGGTTGGTGCAAAGAAATGCATTAAGAATTCTATGGGCTAGATGGTTCGCCTGTCTGTTTAATCCAGGTCTTCAGGAAGGTTGAGTCATCAGATCCACCATGGGGGAGGGGTCCATCAGTGATCTGACCTTGGAGGGCATTGTAACTTTTATAGACCTCTTGCCTTCATCTTTATTTCCAAATCAGCTGCCTTCTTATCTTAAGTCACTCAGTTCATGAACTGCTTACTCTTGGTGAAATATCTTTGTTGAGGGCTCTGAAGGTTTTCACTTCAGAGAACAGGACAGCTGAATGCCACATTGTGCACAGGGGTCAAAGGTCAGCGTTGGAGCAAAAGCTGGGCTAATGCATTGTGAAAGACCTTCCTTTTTATGGGCAAGTTTTCCATGCATGTGAAAGTAAGTACATCTTCACCTAGTACAAAGCACTAAACAAAAAGAATGAAAACAAAAAGGGATCTTAATTCTTAACCAGTAAGTGGCTGAAGTAAAGACCTTATTGCAGAGAACAAACCCTACACAGGTGTTTAGGCAAGATAATAAGGCACTCATTATATGCCCCAGGCATGTCACTCTGCCCATTTACAGATGGAGAATGAATGGAGGAAAAGATAATAAAGAATTGAAAGACTTTCCAAACCTCTCAGACCCTCACCTGCAAAATGCCATACACAAACATTTTGGAAAGGCAGATGTCCTGCCTGGCTTTTACAGAACTAAGTACAAAGCACCTGTAATGCTTTGCATATACGAGTACCGGACCATTGTTGAAACCGGTTATAGCTTTCAACACCCCATGAGAATGCATTGAACATTTCTCTTGTGAATCTTTGCGGATGCACTTTCTACTCAGAAAACATTCCATTCTTCACTTGAGCTCCAACAACTGTGCTCCAACATGAGTTGGATATAAAACATATGGTACACTTAGGAACACATCAACCCTTGCTTCAGTGCTCTCTCAGAAGGATCCTTTTATTATTCTTCCTCAGAATGCCACATCACCTCCCCTGGATCAGAGGGAAGAATAGTTTTTGTTATCTGAAGATACATATCTTAGGAAAAAATAACAAGTTTGAAAACACAGGAAATAACTGGCTGGGAAATTACTTTCAGTATTAACATGCTTTTCTTGGGCAACTATGAGTGAAATCTGTTCTGAGGCTTTAGGATCAGTCTAGGGCTTTTGGCATAATCCTTTTAAAGAAGTCAAAAGAAGGAAGACTGAAATTAAGAGAAGAGAAAGTAAATCAAAATCAAACTGGTTTTGTTTCTTGGGAAGATGTCTTGAGGCAACAGGCAGGAACAAAAACATCCTGCTCTTCCATCCTCTTCTGAAAAGTGCAAGTCCAACAAGATCACCTCTCAGCTTAGAGGGGTGCTCACAACTCCACCCCCCAGACCTCCCTCAGAAGAGTCTCTGCCAAAAATTTCCACTCACCTTTCCTTTTTGAGATTTGGAAGAACAACATCCAACTGGGGCATCACTTAGAGGTGACAGCCCCTGAGCATCAACCACATGTCAGGTTGGAGTAAATATAAAATTTGTCAATTATCACTTCAAAGGAGTTAAAAATGAGTGCACATAAGGTATGACTTGGGTACTAAAAATATGTCCTCCATTCTCTTGCGGGGAGCTTAGATCAGTCTCAGAGATATAGAGAAAGACAGAGAAAAGGCCTAATCTTATATTTTCCAAGTTCATTTTTAAGAAGAAAAACTCTTTTTTCCCCCTAACATGTTTACTGGAAGTGTGCAGTGTATAAAACAGATACAAATGGGGCTAGTTGAAAAGGAGGCAGAAGTTCAAGGCCCACCTGCCCTGGCCCCTGACTCCCACTTGGTTGTCCCTCAACTCACAGAACAGTTTGATCCCCACCAAGTCATCAAGACAAATGGATATTTATTTATTTGAAAAACTTCCCAGGAAGGGCTTTCCACACTTTTGGCATCCATTACATACAAAACCCTTGCAACCGTGATCCTTGTTACAGAAAATTACAGAGGGGCACCGTGCCCCTCAGTGCCCGTGCCGACTGTTCAAGGCACTAGTGCCCAGACTTGCCCTGGCACACTTCTGCTTTTCACCTTCACTCGTCAGAGCCCACACTGCAGCACAGCCAGCATCGGCTCTTTTGAAGCCGAGCAAGAATGTCACAAGGCCGTTGGAAAGCAAAGCTCTTGTAGTCCTATACCTAGCTTAAGATTTCTTAGCCATCTGCTTTTGAACCCTTTTAAAGCCTTCAATGTAGTTTTGATAGAATAACTTTTCTTTTATGTTCCTATATCACTTTATGCAATATTAAAATTATAGACATTCAGCTGGCATGAACAGGTTTGGGGACACACACAGCTCTTGGAAAGCATTCATCGTGACCAGTGGGAGTGAGGAGGATACAGGTCCAGCACACCACGGGTGAGTTGGCAGCTCACGCTCCGTGAGCATCAGACAGACTAAGTCAGTGCAGAGGGCTCTGCAACGCAGGGTGCTCGGAGTAATCTCAGACAAGAGCGAAATCCCCAAGGTTTCATCATAGCTCCACTTCTAATCTTTGTTGCCTTTTTTAATATATTCCTCACTTCAACTCTAAATTTATTTGCTAAATGCAAGGATTCGGGAAGGAAAGGAGAAAGTGAGGCAGACAGAAATAAAAAATCTAGTTATCCCTGAATCTTTGGGCTCAAACTGCATGGCCAGCATTATTTTACTTGGAT
Organism: Ctenomys sociabilis; assembly: GCA_004027165.1. Classification (NCBI taxonomy): domain Eukaryota; kingdom Metazoa; phylum Chordata; class Mammalia; order Rodentia; family Ctenomyidae; genus Ctenomys; species Ctenomys sociabilis. The sequence goes on along the minus strand of PVKA01037246.1, from coordinate 13,081 downwards.
GGCATTTTTTTCTGGTAGAATTGTTGTGAGTTAAGAGTTAGTTTGACTTCATAAAAGAACTGAGTACCTAAGAGGCTTTGCCAGAGCAGACTGTTACTTGAAAACCAGGCACCCAACCCAGGAGTCCTGACTTTTGGGGGGCTCCTGAAGGCTCTGCTGCCTCCTTGGCACAGCAAATTTTTTTTCCCAAGGGCTTTTGGACACTCTGGAATCAAAGGTGCTTTCACAACAAACAACTCTGTACAAATTCCCAGCATTAGTTTCTCAGCAGCAAAGCTCCTAAACCATGCTGCACATGAGTAAGCAATGACTTCCTCCCTCCTGTGGGAGTCCTGGGGTTGAGGCCAGAGGCCTGAGCCTGGTGGAGGATCTTGGGTTCGCTGCTGCAGGAACTGACAGCCCAGAGACCGTCTCCCTTTATAAAGAACCCATATGTGTCAGTGCCCCAGCACGACAGCTTTGCTAGGTTTTTCCATAGCAGGATCTAAAAACTCTTGAAAGACAGTGGCAAATACAAGGTCTACCTACAAAGAATGAAAGCAATTTCTGTAAATCTCATGAAAAAAAAAAAAAAAACCCAAAAACTGGTGTTATTACTATAGCTCCTCCTTCACGTTGAATTTATGGGTAGGGGAGGAAGACTCTGCTAATAACAAGGCAAGGAAAATTAAAAAATTAGCTTACTGCTCATTAGGGTTCCAAGATAGTCATTATAGAATCCACATTTTTTTTTAAAGCACTGAAGGCTGAACCCAGGGTCTTATGCATGCTAGGCCTCCCCGCCCCCAGGTAATCACTTTAAGATACATCCTGATCTGGGTGTGGCCTGTAATCCTGGGCCACCTCATCTCCATGTGGGAGGATTGAAAGTTGGAGCTCAGCCTCCATAGATTAGCAATTTAGTGAGACCCTGACTCAAAATTAAAAAAAAAAAAAAAAAAATTAAAAAAGGGATGTAGCTCAGAACGAAGACCCTGGGCTTGATGTTCAGTACTGCAAAATAAGGAAATAAAAGACAAAATACATCGTGAGCACTGCATGGTTGCCTTTCTAAGATTTCCTTATTCAATAGTCAGCCATTCAAAGGTGACTCATACTACATCCTGAGACCAGCTCCATGCCTGCCTAGAAGACGCCTGCAAAGTTGCTGAGCATGAGTCTCACAGATTAGGATCCACATATGAGTAACAAGACTGGGAATCTGGGTTGGGAATTCAGGCCAGGAATCACGAGGAACATTACCTAGAATTTATGACTGAGATTAAATGAGGGGAGACAGTATACAATAGGGGAAATGAATATATTTCTCATACAGGAAATAGGAAGAAATAGCACAAACTTGTGGAGTGTGGAAACACATCACAGGAAACAAAGGATTTCATCAGGAAACCTCTTATAGTTCAAGCATCCTTGTCAGGGACCTCATACAAAATCCAGACAGTGCTTTTCACCTATGCATCAGAGGAAACAAGGAGCAGGGCCCAAGACCCACACCCTGGGACACCCTACTGGCTAGGCCACTGTGCCCAGAGTAACATTCCAGAAACCCACCCAGGAGTAAATTCTGAGGATCTGTTCTCCTCCAGGCCCTTTGAACCATAATTCCACCCACTGGCAGAAATCTTACTTTTGTTTTCAAACCATCAAAAACCTACTTTTAAAATCATACAGTTGGCAGATCCCTGGAATCAAAAACCTGATAGTCAAGTACAGTCTTATTGAAGAACTTAAAATAATCCACAAGGAAATGTTTGAAGCCTAAAAGTTAATACTTTCTCAAACAGAAAATGTGTGCATGCTCTGAGAGAACAAGGCACAGCCTCTCAAATGGGGGGTCTGGGACGACACAGCACAGCCAGGTGGGAAGAACTCTGTGTTACTGTTCCTTTGCACATCACCTGTTGACCCCATGCTCTATAAATTCCCTCTAAAGGCATGGTCAGGATTGTGAGTGCAAGGCCAGCTTGGGCTACCTAGTGAGGTATTTTTTGTTGTTGTTTTCTTTTTGAGACAGGATCTTGCTATCAGTTTAGGCTGGCCTTGCACTCACTTGTAGTCCTGATTGGTCTTAAACTTACAACGGTCCTCTTGCCTCAGCTTCTATAGTGAGTTAGAGGCCGACCTGAGCTACAACATAATGAGGAGACCCTAGAGACCCTACCTTATGAAAAAAAAAGCATTATTAAATTCTACATGTGAATCCATACATCACTAAGGTAAAAGTCCCTGGCTTCCTAAGAATTTATGATTGGATAAAACTACAACAATATAATGAGGACTGGGGAAAATGTTAATAGATATGTTGGAAAGTAATTTCCCAGGAGGGTTGGGGAACTGAGTTAGCAGCTCTCCTTTATTGAAAATGACCATTCCAGAAGGGAGCTTAATGGCTCTTGAGCTTGCAGAAAGGATCAAGCCCCTCTGACTTTCTAAAAAGAAAGGGAGTTGGGCACCTTTTCTCCCTGAACACAAGATCACGTCACAAAAATGATCTTCTCATCACCAGCCCTCCCCAGGGGCTGGGAGGAGTCAACAAGATGGTGCAGTACCCACAGAGCAGCTGGCACTGTGCCCAGCAAACCGTAGGGGGTACATAATTCCCCTCTGCTCCCCACTTTTGAAGAACCAGCCCACCCACTGCTCAAATGGCACCTGCAGCAATAGACCAAGTAGGAAAACCAGTTTCTGAGGAACTTCATGCTTGTGATACCGTAGGGACCCATGCTTTACATTGAGCTTTTTTCTTTTTTTTTTTTTCTGTAGTGCGAGGCAGTTAGACCGAGGGCCTCATGCCTGCTGGGCAAGTGTGTCCTAACTCCAGGGAAGACTGTTTCTTCATTATGCCCAACACTTAGGACCAGTGACTAGGCTGCCTATGAAGAGAAGGGAGGACCAGTGACTAGGCTGCCTATGAAGAGAAGGGCTGTGATGTTTCTTCTTCAATGTTTCTCCCCCAGAGATGAGTCAGTCTTCATAGGACAGAGGCTTTTTAAGATTAAAATGTCTAAGAATTAAGCATTTCTAGGAAATTCCTGAAATTCCAGGAGAGATAGGCTGAGGGTTAATGCTCATACCTACACACACTCTACACTGTTTATGCAGCTAGAATTATTTGACTCTGTAAAAACAGTCTGAGGACAGTTTATCAGGCCATGAACTGGAGAGCACTGAGGAAGTAAGCCAGGCCACTCCCAAGGCGTCCAGACAGGATTCCTGGTGGTCCCCAGCAGTGAGAAGCTCTTCAACTGTCTGTCTCAAGAGGATTCTGTCTCAGGCATGTGATTTGCATGGCTCAAGAAGCCACAGTGATGATGGGCCTGAGCAGAGAATAAGGACGGTGACACAGAACTTTTCAACTAAAAACTCCCACTGTTCAAAAAAAATGAATTTGTGTCCCTCTGAAAAATTCTTATCTTCTCTACTAGGCCCTGTGAAAATGCCACCTCCCCTGTGAAGCCTCCCATGGCCACTCCCAGTACGTCTCCTCCCTGCTTGTTTCTAGTGAGCACATTGCTTCCCTTCTCCTCACCTACATTTCCTCTGCACCATCTCCCATACTCCTTGCCCAGATCCTGGAGACTAGTAGGAACAAAATCTATTCCCTCACTAGTCTTGCTCTCATCTTTCTCCTTATTGAAAATAACATATTTATGCACTTACTAAGTTCCAAATGCAGGATCTATGCTTGTCTTGCTACTTGGTATTATATCCCTAATGCCCAGCCCTGTACTTGGAATCTACTGCTCTAACTGGGGTTTGTTGAATGAATGAATGAATGAATGAATGAATGAATGAATGAATGAATGAATGAATGAATATAAGCTCTTAAGGGTTCTGTTTCTCCAGTACCCAGCATAGTGGTTTGCACAAATGATCACACAAATGTTGAAGGCACACAGCTGATTTTTAAAAAGTGATCTATATTTATGTCAACTGTCATCTAGAATAGAATATATATAAATATACTACCATAAGTAGCATAGAATTTAGACTGAGTAGAAATCTAAAGATGGACAATTGAATACTTAAGTAAAAATCAAAGACAGATTACAAGCTGGGGAGCTGTTTGGACTTTTATACTAATCAAGGCACTCTCATTAGGATTCTAGAAAGGATTAAAAACCCCAATATATCTAAAGAGTCCGAAATGCCTGCTTCCAGCCCCAGCACTCTAGGAGGCCGAGGTAAGAGTAACCCCACTGCCAAGTTCAAGTCCAGTGTGGGTAAATTCATGACTCTGTCTCAATAAATGTGTATGTGTGAGATGGTGATGGAGGGGGGGGACCTGGAATGTAGCTCAGGGGACGACACTGGCGTCAATCCCCAGTTCTGAGAAAAAAGCCCAAAGTCCTCTAGCAGCTGGGAGTGATCTCCTAGTTCCCCTTATATATTATCACAGTGTGGCTGCTATGTCTTGATGAGATAGAAAGGCCAGGACAACTTCCGTTTCACAGAGAAGGAGACTGAGGCTAGAGAACAAGCAACCTCTGTGGCAGCACAAAGCTAACTAGAAGTGAGGTGGGTTCAGAACTAGTTGGTGGACTCAGTTTAGTAATCTCTCCACTACCTTTCCATCAGAGTCCCAGGCAACTCCAAATCTTTGCGGAGGCTTCAAATTACCCTCAACTCCTGCATCTTCAGCATTTGGCAATCCCAGGGCCTAGACTGGTGTCACTGGGAACAGCCTTCTTGGAGCACAGCAGAGTGGGTGCTAGAGTCAGACATACCTGGGCATGTGGTCAGATGTGATCTTGGGTATGTTTATCTAATCTTCACCTCAGCTTCATCATCTATGAAATGGGACAATGATAATAAACTACAGCTCATGCCATTGTGAAGACTGAATGAAAAGTTGTTTACAATTCCTTTAGTACATGTGATGTTTGAGGGTCATGGGCTAATGAGAAAAGGTGACCTGAGACACAGCGTTGCTGCATTAACCCCTCATTAAGAAGTTTCCTGCATGGCCCCCCTTTCCGCTCCATGTTTCCTAAGCCCTAGGCAGGGACTCTGCAGGGAGAAGTTAAGCCAGCAAGCACAGTTTGCCTGTGTTGTGCACACCTAACCCCATAAACCCTCTTAACGAGAAGCAGCTCGCCAGCTTCGCTATGCATAGGCATTTGTCCTCACAGAGGCTGAGTCTGTGCCAAGCTGAAGCCTTCTGCCCCAGGGAGTCTTTGTGGGTCAAGTGAGGCAAATCCAAGGAGCAGGTCTTATTCCTACTGAGCCACAGGCTTTACCTACAGGTCCTTTTGGGAAGGAACATAGGAGGGTTAAATGGGGTGGACTTCAGGTTTCCTGTTCAGAAGAGGACTGTGTTTGCTGGCCAGTGGGAAAGTCTTCAGGCAAGACCAGTGTGTGAGCTAAGGACAATGGTTATGGATAGAGCCTTCCATGGAGGAGGTGATCATCCCTGGCTTCCAGGAAAGGGAAAGGCATTTGCTCTGGGACAAGAGGAATGCCAGGGACAAGGAGCTGAATGTAGCTCCTTGCTCACCAAAAGCTGGTCAGGGAGACATTTGAAGGCTACTTAAAGTCACTCACCACACATCCTCACTCCTGCCCTTGCTGCCCCCTTGAGCAATTAGGGGGAGTCTGACCCTTTAGAGAGAGCATCTCTTTGATCTCCTGATGGGCTCCACCAAACATCATTTACAGGGAAGGTGGTAAGCTGTCCCCAGAGCACAGGCTGGGGCTGAGCCTCCTCTCTGTGGACCAGAGCCAGGCTAGTTAAATTTTATAACTAAAGTGTGGCAATTCAGGACTGACCTGCACTTTACAACCTCCCCTCTTTCCTTGCCTACCAGCGATATTCCAGAGTGCAACTCCTAGTTTGGGTAAAAGGAAAACCACAGCCCCACCTCAGCAGGCAGAGTGCTGGGTAGGTGTAATGTGACCTGCTTCTCTCTCTGGTCCCTGCCCCAGCACACCTGCCCAGAAACCCTTTCTGGTAAGTTAGAGAGTGCTCAATAGCTGTGGCCTCATGACAGGCACTAAGCTTACACCACAAAGACTGGACTCCCTAGGGGTAAGGTGGTCCCTCGGTGGAGTGGGGTTGACAAAGAGGGCAGAGAGAATACCAGTGCAAAAGCAGCGATGAAGTAGCCTACAAAAGGCTGTTGCACAGAAAGGAGTGATGGGTTAAGGAAAGGGATCTGGAGTCACTTAGAGGCTTTTTATGCCTTGAATAATGCTACAACTGTCCCAGGCACACTGGATCTCACCTGGTTGCTAGTGGAGGTGGCAGTGGCAGAAGAGGGGTGCAAGTCACCACTCGCCCTTCCTTCTGCCTTGCCCAGAGCCCACTGAGCAGTGCCCAAGACCTCACCTGAAGTTAAGAATTCCCAGGGGTCCCTAAATAGATCTATTCTCTGCTCATGAACTGCTTCCTTTTATGACAAACCTCACCAGCCATCCTAGCAATTCTAGCAGTTATCACATTCCAGAGGCTGCAGTCTCTGTACTGTGATAGGGGACCAGAAGTTTGGGGCCAACAGAAGTCTGGCTTCTAAACAACACCTCCTCCCCTCCCCACACAGTGCCCACAGCCTTGCAGAGGAAGGCAGGGATTCAGATGCTTCTCTCTTTTGCAGACCCAGCCCAATTCTTCACTCTTACCATAGGCTTTTGTGGGCAAAGTTACTATTGAGTTCCCTGGCAAGTACCTCCCCCTCCCCACCCCACCCCACATAAACACATACACAGCCCAAGGGATTAGGAAGAAGCAGGAGCTGCCCCAGGGTGCAAGTCTGGGCTGTTGAGGCTGCACATGGTGATGGCACTCAGGCCTCCAGCTTCCCAGAGAGAGCCAGGTCAGAACCAGGCTGAGGGGCTAGAGGTCACACTGGGGAGAGAGCTGTGAGATCGGAAACTCAGAAACTCCTAGAAGAACCAGAAAGCTCCAGCTCTCTTCTTAGGTCCCTGGACTATCCTAATCCTTCCTGGCAAGTGCCCTTCCAAGTCAGCTCTTAACTGGGGTGGGGAGTGGCCTATGTCTAAGTTCGTTTTTATGGAGGAGTCTTGGTGTACCCCTCATCTTTAGCACTCATCTGTTGTCCCTCAAGCCACCAGGACTCTCAGATTTCCAGCCTCTCAAGGGACCCAAACTCTCTTTTCCCAAGTCTTATCCTGCTACCCCTCTCCACCTCTTTTCACTACCTGGAGGACACCCAGGGGCTCCTGGAATGGGGGAGCTTGGACCTCTCCCCATATACAAGCGTCAGGAGGACCCTCGACCCCCCACTACCCACAAACACTGCAGCGGCAAGCGTGAAGTTCAAGTTGGGCCATTGTCTCGGCGTGTCCTTTCCAGTGCCCTCCACGCCCCACCACACACTACCCCCCGCCCCAAAAAGCCCACAGGCCCGGTGAGGGGAGCCAGAAGGCTCAGCGTAGGGAGCCCGCGGGCTCCGCGGCACTGCTCGCCTCCCTCCGGCGGGGAAGAGCACGGCCAAAACCTTCTTTCCTACGGACCTCACACCCAGGACCCGAGGCCGCACTGCGGAGGGCAAGGGGCTGGGGCTGCCTGGGCCGACCGGGCCAGGGGGCTGGGAAGCTTACCTGCGGTGGAAATTCACCGTCCTTCCCGACCTGGGCAGGGGCAGATGCAGCATCTTCCCCGCCTCAGACTGCAGCTCACCGGTGCACACCCCGCGCCCCCAGGAACTGCGCTCCACCGGCACGAGGCCGATACTCGAAAGGTCTGAGCCGGCAACCACGCGGACGGCCAGAAGCCGAGCTCTTGCTGACCCCTCGGTTCCCTTTTCTCTGCACAGCCCGGCTCGTACTTACGGCTCCAGCTGTACTTAAAGAGACAGAGCCTCATTTCCCCGTCGCTGACTTCTGTCCCGAGCCCGGAAGATGCTGGCTGTGAGCGGGCTCTTTAACGCCCAGAGCAGGTAGACAAAGAGCCACCGCTGCCTCCACCGTTCCGGTGGCCTAGGAGGTGCGGAGGGCTGGGGCCCCCGACCTCCACCTGGGCTGCTCTGGAGTTAACCCCTGGGATGCCAGCTGCGGTCCCTCGGGGAGCTCCGACCGCAGTTCCACTCTAGAAGGGGGGCGTGAGCCACCCGGCACTTCCAGGTCCCTCAGGCAGGGGACCTAGGCTGGGGGCACAGGACAAACCCGCTCTGCAGAGAGGCTCCGCACAGCCGCCTCCAGGGCCCTTTCTAGGCTTCGAAGAAATTAGTGACAATTGGAGCATGGAATCTACATCCCTAAAACCAGGTGTTTGGAGGAGTGTGTGAAGGTCAGAAGGGGGTGCACACATTGCCAGAGGTTGGTTCTGGAACCTTCTACTATGCGGATGGGAAGGGGGGGGGTTGTTAGGATGGTTTGACTTGTTAGTCCTCAGATGCTCGTGGATGGGGCTTAACATCCCCCCAGTATTTAGGAGAGCACAGATGAGATGGGTGGTGTGTGTGTGGGGGGGCGATCTTGAGGGAGAAATGGCCTGTGGCTTCATCTAGGAGGCATATTTTAGCTTAACAACGGATTCCAAAACATGAAGGTTTTAGTGTAGGGGATGAAAAACAGAAGGATCTAGAGGCAGGCTTGGCTCGTAGGTTGGGCTTCTCTCCTCAGGGCCCTTTTGGCACCTCACTCTCCCTTTCAGTGAAAAAGGTGAGCTCCCAAGGGTTGGGGGTGCCTGCTGCTGCCCTACCCCCCCCAACTCTCTGTGCTCCCAGCTGGGTCCATGTGCCTTTGTCTGGGGTGGATCTCCATCCCAGTATGAACTGGACAAGCTGAGAAGACTGTCTTAGAAAGGGATAGATTATATCTGGAATTGTAATTTTTAAAACCCCACACCACCCCCACCATCAAGTACTGAAGTGAGAGAGCTGTGAACCACACAGAGGTCGTCTTGGGTTTGGGCAGCCTGGTGTGACTGAGCCGCATACTTGTCCTCTTAGGCCCACCAAGACATCCCACTAGCTTCCACATCCCCTTTAGCTTCCTCAAGTGGGCCATTCACAGATGTGAGGGAGATCTATCTGCATTACTGAAAGCCTTTCCCAGCTTTTACAACTTTGAGAACAGAATAGCCCTTTGCCCAATCCTGTGACAGCAGCAGTGACCTGGAGATGCAGCTCTAGGGAGACCAACCACACTCTTGCAGGGCAAACCTCAGCAGAGGGACCTCCGTCTTGGGGTCTCTACAGTCTGTGTGTGTGCACCCAAACGTGCGTATTATGGGCAAGTTTTCCAAAGGAGAGTAAAAAGCAGCAATTCTAGCACAGATCCCCCAAGATTACCTCTTAGCATTTGGGGCAAATAGATTTGCATTCTTTTTTCTCTGTTCAGAGCGCTAAGACTTTGGGAAGATGCACCAGCTCCAAGCAGGCCAGCTTTGAGGGCACTCAGAGCAAGGCAGTGGTGCTCTCTAGCACATTCTTTCATTCAGTCCAGGATGGTGTCCCTGGACTGTGCACCATCCTGACTCGTGTGCCAGTGCTGCTCCCAGCTTCCAATCCTAGATGGAGAAGTGCATGGTCCTTTCTCAGGAGTGCTTATCCCCGTAGCTATGCTAGACTGGCCTGGGTCATCTGGGGAACAGCTTACAGTAATGAGCCACGAGGGATTCCCATCAGCCTCTGCCTGAGTAAAATGACTGTCTCAGCCAGAAGAATGTCATCAGCAGGGGATGTTGTTCTCCACACCCAGCTATAGGTTTTCCATAAGGTTTCCTCCTTTGTGGTGCTGTGGGCAGAGCTGGAGAAGGAGATCTGAGGCCTGGAAAGGGTAAGGCTTAGGGTGTGTATAGAGAGATGAGGGATTTGTGCAGGAGACTGAGCCTCTCCTGAACACTGTCAAACAGTTCCCCAGAGTCCATGGGGACACCTATTCCTCCTGCTCATAGTTGGGAGCCTGTCTATCCTCCCACCCATTCTCCTCATCCCCTTTATTTCATCCCCAAACCTCTTCCTCCTTGGGATGGATTTCAGAGCTGCAACATGCCAAAGAATCTGAGGTTCATCTTCTGTATGTCCCTTTTTCCTTGCTAGTACTAGGGGAAGCTTGGTCTTGTCCTAGTGGTTACCTTCCTTCTTATAGGGGAAGAGAGAGGGTCTCAGAGGCTTCACTACTTACACAAATAGCATGCAAATTAGAACCTAATAGTTTTACCTATAGGTCAGAGTAATTGGATAGCAGCACTGAAGAGAAGTGCTGTTTGGGGGCTTTTGTGAAGATAGAAAAGCATAGCCAGCCCCTCCAGTGGCCATTACTGCACTGGAAGAGGCCCTGACCTTGCCTGTCATGCAGGTGTGGCAGAGTGGGGGTGATATGGTGAAGGTGTGGCAGAGTCGGGGTAGTATGGTGGCCTTGAGTACAATGAGGTGGCATGCAGGAGAGATTCTGAGCTCTTCTTTCTGGGTTTATGGCAGCAGGACTGAAGCCTGCAGCAGAGGGTAGGGGACAGCTGAGGCACACATAGTGGAAGGGAAGATACCCGCCAAAAAGGAGCTAGCAGGCAGGCACCCTTCCAGAAAGAAAACTCAGCCAAAGAGAGAAAGAGGAAAAGGCCCAACTCTCCTAGATAAGTGACTTCTGTGCTCCTCAGGTGCTTCTCTTCGAAGTGCTCCTGGGAACCAGGATACCACTTGCCACTTGTACCAGTACCATCAGAGGTGCTGTTTACAAAGGGGAAACTGAGGCATAGAAACAACAAGCAATATCCCAAGTAGAGGGCAGAGCCTGGACTAATATGTATGAGATCCCTTAGCAGATTCCTGCGTGGAGGGGGATTCTTTTTCCTGGCTCTCACCTACCCATCCCAAAGGATCTCTGGAGTCCCCTCGGCCCAAGCCCAAGATCTTCACCCAGATTCCATTTGCAATGGAGACATGCCAAGGTATCTTGGGAAGTACTGGTTTTTCCCCTCACAATAGCTCAAAGGTTGATGTTGGTGAAGACTTGCCATGCAATTTGATTGCCCTGAATTCTGAATTCCAGTGCCAGGTTGCCTGAGAGCTTCTAGGTGTAGGTAGTGTCAACTGTCTGAGCCCTGACCACACATTTTATTTCCTGGTGAGCCTCAGAAACAAAACCCATGAGAAGATGAAGGTGCCAGGGGAGGCAGCCACTCTGTTCCTTTCAGACCCTCATTTCTTCTCTTTCTCACTAACTGTGGTAGTGTGTAACTTCTTAGATACAAGTCTGTCTCCATAACTCCTGGTTATCCAGAGAACCTTCCTCTGAACTTCTGGGTAAGACCCTGAGACTCCTCTACACCGTGGCCAGGGTGGGCTGGTGGCATCTTAGCAGAGATAAGAAAGTGACAAGATAAGAATTAACCCAGGGTAAAGGGACAGGGAAAGGACAGGAAGGATTTGGGAGCACGACAGTGAACTGTTTCCTGTCATAACAGAGCTGGGGAATACCTGGCCGCATCCCTAATTCCAGGATTCAAAAAATTATCCTAGATCCCCTAGTGATCCCATTGAATCCTGAGGGAATCCTCTGTTATGTTTTTGATAGAAATGTCTAGAAAAATCATTCTGGTGCTGGGAAGATAGCTCCGTATAATAAGTACATGCCTGGCTCCGTATAATAAGCACAGGGTCCTGGGTTCAATTCCTAGGACCATAAAAAAAAAAAAAAAAAAAAAAAAAAAAAATCATTCTGTGTGGCAGAAATTTTTAAAAACACTTTCACTTCTGTGACTTTATTCTGTTTTTAAACGACCAAGTGATCTAAGGTAAAGCAGCTATTAATATTTGTTTTAGATCATTCAGGCCAGAAAATTCTAAGAGCGACCTCAGGTAGCCTGGCCTCTGACCACCAGGAAGCCCTGCTGACTGAGACCCTAGCTGGGGGACATCAGCGGGTTTAAGAGCGCGTGAGGTCTTGCTGCATTGCCCAGTTTGCTCCTAGGCTCAAGTAGTAATTTTGTCTCAGCCTCCCAAGCAGTTGGAAAGATAGGGGTGTACACTGTACCCAGTTCTCACTGGGTTTTTTTAAAAATACAATTATTTCATTGGCATATGTTTATGATAGATAATAATTACGTTCATTTGGGGGAATTAGCACATATAGTGTAGCATTTGGATCATTCTTGATCCCCTTTGTACCACCTACCTTCTCCCTCTTTCTCCATAGCCCCATCTCCCCAGCTCCTCCTGTTTTCTATCACCTACCCTTTTTTTTTTTTATTTTTTAAAATATTTTTCTACCCTTTATTTTGGTCTTTAAGTTATTCATATTTATTTATATTTAAGTTATCTATATTTATATGAGAAACCACGTGACATTTTACCTTCTGTGTCTGCCATATACACTTAACATTACAATTTTTGACCTGTGAGTAGTGACTAACGGAGCTCCTTGTACATGGGCCTACTGCGCCTCCCTCCTTTCCTTTCCTGACCCAGCCAGGTGACTGTCTCTGTTCACCAAGCCCCTAGTCCTTCCTGGAGGAGCTGCTTGGCCTCCTGGATCAGACTCAGTTCCTGTGGCCAGAGATCCAGAACATCAGAGCTGAAGAGGACTTTCTTGGTCCAGCTCTGACCCCCTGGTTTTCACAAGGAGGAGCTGAGGTCCAGAAAAGGGCAAGTGATTGCTCAAGATCCCTCCAAGTGACCTAGGTTTCCAGATTCTGGGTCAAGGTTCTTTCTGCCATAGCAGTACCATATCATGTCACCCTCTTCCTGGTGCCAGCCCAGGCTCACACTGAAAGAAGGTGGTTGGTGGCAGAGCCTGAACTGTGGGGATTGGGAGTCAGTGGAGGCACAGGGGAGTGTTTCAAATCCTGGTCCTAATCCCAGCTGAGATTTCTCTGGGGTGGCAAATGAGCCAGCTGGAGGAAGGGGCCCTGCTCCAGCTGTGTTGCTGCTCAGCAAATATTTATGTGACCTTTGAGGAGACCTGCCTTTCCCACCATGCCTGCAGCTGGGAACAGCGGCAGAGGGGAGCCCTTGGCAGCCATTATGAGCTACTGTCTTGCTGGACTGAGCCTGTCCTGCCTCCATCACCCCAATAATCAGGATCTCTGTGCTTCTGAGAGCACAGGCTAGGATGATGCAAAGGGCCTATTGGACTCTCAGGATGGGCTCATTGAGCAGATGTGTGTGTGTATATGTGT
>PVKA01037245.1:0-21148 GCA_004027165.1 Ctenomys sociabilis | reverse complement strand
GTCCCAGGGGCTGGGCGGTGATAGGCGGGATGGAGCAGGACGGCGGAGTCGGCCGCGCTGTCTCTGGCCGGTCTCAGGGGCTGGGCGGGGGCGGGCGGGATGGAGCAGGACGGCGGAGTCGGCCGCGCTGTCTCTGCCCGGTCCTGGTGTGTTCTTCATAGAGGAAAACGATTAAGGCTAAGAGGCCAGTCACAAGGAGCAAGCCACTGTCCAACTGCTGCAGGAAGACCACTCTCTTGCCTCTGTGATGTCCGGTGAGGATGATCAAGACGGTGCCAGGAGCTTGATGTTTCTGCACATGCTCACTGAAGGGTTTCTTGCCATGGCTCAAGAGCTTTTGGAGCACATCTTCAGTAGGGTAGGATCTAGGCATTTTTCGAAGCTTAACCACCTGGCTACCTCCATTCTTGTCCCCACCGACCGGTTTTGTTATTGTAGCAAGAACTTTCTCCTTTTTCTTCTCAACCTTTGATTTAGCAGCTGTGCACGTTCTCTTGTACAAAGCCTTTCTCGAATACATAGTGGATCGGGAGTATCTACCAATTCCTCTAACCAGGACAGGATTTCGGCTGCAGTGGGGCTGCCCCTTCTTGGATTTCTTTGCCTTCTTCACCTCACTCTTTTTACAAGTACCACTGGCAGAAGCCTTCTGGGCTTCGGGTTTCTTCTCTTTAGTGTCTGGCTTCTCAGTTTTTTCACCCGTCATCTTGCAAGATGGGAAAGAGAACTCTATTAACCTGTTTTGAAACTTTCATTACTATTTTCTTTTCTCATTAAAATGAATACAAAATCAAAATATAAGAAAAGAAAGAGTTTGGTTTATTTTCTGAATAACTTGGCAACTGACCAATTATATATATTTTTTGAAAAGTTATTAATATTGTTTTTGATTAAAAAATTATAATTATGTGCATTTATGGAGCATAATGTGCTGTTTTGATATACATATACACTGGGATGATTAAATCAAGCTAATTAACATACTTGTTGCTTTGCTTACTATTATTGCCTTATAAAATTTGCATTACACTCTACATCTTTTTTATCTATTTCTGAGAGTTTAATTTTATTGCTTTGTTCCTTCTTCCATCTATTCAATAGATATTTATTGGCCATAATTTTTTTTTTTTTGTATTTTAGGGAAGGGTCTAAAATACAAAACAGGGCCTCACTATTAGACTAGATTCATAGTGATCTGTCTGTTTACAGCCTCCTAAGAGCTGGGGTTACAGGTGCTCACCACCACGCCCAGTCTTAATTGCAGTTTAAGCGCACCCCAGGGATTGAACCCCTGGACTCTGCGCCTGCTTGCAGGTGCTTTAATCTGCTGAGCTATTTGGCCAGCCATGGCCATACATTTTTTTTTTTTTTTTTTTGTCTTTTTGAGACAGGGTCTCACTGTGCAGTTCAGGCTGGCCTTAAGCTCACTTTGTAGCTCAGGCTGGTCTCGAACTCACAACAATCCTCCTGCCTCAGCCTCCCTAGTGCTGGGATTACAGGCATGCGCCACCACGCCCGGCTTGGCCATACATTTTTAAAAATACTTTGAGTTATAGAGTTATACCAGAGAGAAAGTTATAGTTATACTAGAAAGACTGTGAGAGAGCTGTTTTCCTTGTGGAACTTATATTTCAAAGGGGGGGGGGGTAGAGACAGATAATAAATTTCTTAAAATGTTTTTATTTCTTTTCCTGAACTAATGTGATAAGTATAGATAAAGCCATAGTTTTAATTGCTAGGATTTATGATCTATTTAATATCAGATAGAACTAGTTCTTCCTCATTAATTACTCTGTTTCTTTGTAAAAATTACAACTTGCAGGGGAATTTTAGAATCATTTGATCAAATTCTAATATGAATCCCATTAGGAATTCAATTATTATTGCCTTGAGTGATGAAATTAACTTAACAAGGCTTGCTGTCTTTATTGTTGTTTTTCTTTTTAAATAAAAAAGTCTAGCAATAAGGCATATTTTTCTATTCAAGTTTTCTTTTATCCAAGTGTCTTTTTATGTCCCTTAGCAGAATTTTACATTTTTCTCCATATAGATTAAATAGTTTCATTGCTAAGATGGACTTAAAAATATTTTGGATTTCATTGTGGTTTATACCTTGTTACTGTAGTATATAATAAAGCTATTGATTTTCATATATATTTTGTGTAACCTGACATTTAAATGAATTCCCATATTGTTCCTAATAGCTTTTCAATTGATTTCTTGTCAGGTTACTCGTGGCATAATGGCACATTACAGATGTCTTCATTGCAGGTTGTTCTTTTTTGTCATAACTAAATGACTCTCTTTGTCCTGTTTAAAAAGTTATTTTTTTATCTGGAATTTTATTTTGTCTGATACTGAAGTCACAGGCTTCTTTTTCTTGTGTGAATTGCTTTACACTACCTGCTCTTTCACTTAGAACTGTTTTCCCTACTAGAAAAGACATTCTTGCTTGGTCTTCAGACCAAGCAGCTGTTCTGTCCTGACCTAAGCGCCCCGGAGGTGGCTTGTTCCCGCAAATGGAAGGCTCTGTCCTCCATGCGGCAGCTTCCAGTTTCCCAGGTTGCGTCCCAGGCCACTCACACTGCTGACTAAAAGCCCCCCGGCGGGGGCTTCTGTGATCCCCCAGGAGCCAGGAATTGTCCAGAGCAAGTAACAGGCTAGAAAGCACTGCACTGACCACTGGACAGCCAGTGAACAGGAGTCTGGGTAAGGTCTGGGAGGGCTCTGTGCAGTTTCCCTGCCTTCCCCTGTGGAGTCACCAGCCCAGGGTGGCTCACTGTGGTGACCAGCTGGGGCTTCCCGAGCTTTCACTGTGGTCTTTTTTACATTGATTAAATCATTGCCCGGTGGCTGAACTGCTTCCAGCCCCCTTCATCTCCCTGGAGCTCAGCTTGCTTCAGCATTCGGTGATCTTCTGGTCACAAGGGTGGTCTTTTTGGCCAGCAGCCCACCTGGCACTCCGGCCTCAGGCACCTCATAAGCATGAACTTAGCTGTACTACTGGGGGGTTCAAGGAAGACAAAGATACTCTTACCACCTGGGAAGTAGTGATAGTTTTAGCTTTGTGCCTGGACCCTGAGACGAATTCTCTGTCTGTCTGTCTGTCTGTCTGTCTGTCTGTCTGTCTGTCTGTCTCTCTTTGCTGTACTGGGGATTGAACTCAGGACTCTGCTTGTCAGGCAAGCACTTATTCTACTGAGCTGTCTCCCCAGTCTGGATTTCATCTCATGATCCTCTTGCTTCATCCTTCCAGAGAGAGTGCTGTGATCCTAGGGATGAACCACCAACTCGCTTCAGACAAATTCTTGATTGTACAACCATTATGCAAACATTGGGCAATGTAAAAAAAGGCTTATATAAAAACTAACATTACCCACAATCCCCAAACCCAGAGGTGGTTGCCATTGCTAAAGCTGAGTCTGTTCTTCCAGTAGTTTTTACTGCATATGTAAATTAAAGCATGTAAATAACATTGCTTCATGCAAATGTAACTACAGATGCTCTTCAGCTTTTGATGGGGTGACATTACATTAAACCAGACATATATTGAAAATGCGAGTGGAAATGGTGTTGAATACACTTAACCTAACGAAAATCATAGCTTATCCTCGCTTACCCTAAATATGCTCAGAACACTTCCATTACCTTATACAGTAGTAGGGCAAACTAATCTGACACAAATCCTATTTTATAATAAAGTGTTGGATGTCTCACACAATTTACTGAACACTGTACTGGAAAGAAAACTAGAAAAGTTACATGGGTGTGCTTTCACACCACTGCAAAATTAAAAAAAAATTGACTTAAAAAAGAAATCGAACCATCTTGTAAGTCAGAGACCATCTGAACACCACACTGACTGCATCTCTTTTTTTCAGTTAATAATTCATTGTAGATCATTCTCTATTTTATCAACTATAAAAATGTTATCATTTGAAGCCTCAACTTCATTATCTTAAAATTTTTATTAAATGAACCACTTCTTTAAAAAAATTAGAAGGAATTAGGAGGCTTCTAAGTTTTCTCCTTTTTAAAAAAAAGCAATATTTCTGTGAACATTGTTGTGTCCTTTTTTAGATACACTGGTATGTAAGATGAATTCTTATAAAATAAATACATAGATGGTAAGATACATGCATTTAAATTTTTACCATATGTTTCAAGTAATCCTTTAAAAAAATCTAACTAATCCATTTCCACTAATAAATGCCTACATTTAATTGTTTTACTTTGGATATATTTTGCTATTAAATATAAGACTTAACCTGACTTTTTTTTCTTTTAAGAAGAAAGTTTCATGTGCATTTGCCTTTTAAAGAAACATATTATATCATATGATCTTCCAGTCCTTTTTCTTTGTAATGATTTCTAATTATAGTACAGTTTGTGTACATTTGCTTCTACAAATTTATACCTTGATATATTCAAATGCATGATTATCAGTTAAACAGCATGAAGTAGTTCCTATTGAATCTTTCCTTGGGAAGAGGAGAAAACATGACTTCTTTCCAACTCTTTCTACTTCTTTTCCCTTTCCTGGGCTGACTTTCCATGATCTTAGTGTGTGGTACCCTTGCCAGTTTTAGTAAATTATATTACCATATAAATGTCAATACAATGTCATTGATCCTATATATAAGGCCATGGTACACTTTAATATTTATATGTACAAATTAGCCTTCCATTTAGTGGTGAAATCATCTTTATTTAACATCATGTATATGAATTTCATGGCAAGAATATTTAGAACAGCACCCAGCCTTGAGGGGTCAGGGCTCATTCCTGGTGATCCAAGGTTGTTGAATTTGGAGAAATCTAGAGGGCTCTAAGGCAGAGTTAAGTGGGATTGGAATATTTGGAGAGACTTCCTATTTAATTCTTGGTACATGAATGAACTGTGAAGATTTCTTTTTAATTATAAAATGTAAGCAGACTGAGACACCCCAGACCAACTTGCCTGGCAACTCCCCAGAGCCCCTTCCCTGAAGCCCGCCGAGAGAGTGGGAATTTTTCTGACTCTCCTAGCACCCCCACGCGAGCCCGGTTCAGTGAGTGTGTGAGTGTGCAGGAGAGCCTGTGGCTTCCACTGCATGATCTGCACCATCTGGAGCCCCCTCCCCCAAGACCTCCGAGCGATCCAGGCGATCCAGTGGTCAGCCTGAGACACCCCAGACGACTTGCCCAGCAACTCCCTGGAGTCCCTGCCCCCAAGCCCGCTGAGGGAGAGAATTTTTCCGAGTCTCCTGCCACCCAAACCACCCTCTCCCGGCCTGGTGAGTGTGTAGGAGAGCTTCTGCACTCCCCAGTGCTCCCTGGACCAGCGATACAACAGAGAGGAACCACAGTTGTACCAGAAGAGCTGCAGCAAAAAGGAACTGAACACAACAGCTAGATCCAGGCCAGGCATAACTGGATAATCTCAAACTTAATAGACTGGCACCCAAATCTCATAATGTGCTAAGGCCGTAACTGCACCAAAGCTCTACACAAAAGGTGAGAGGTCGGTGCTATACAAAATGACAAAGACAAGGAACAAAAGGCAAGCTCAGGCCCCAAGTCCACCAATAAGTGCAGAGGACACTAGCTCAGCTGAAATGAATGAATTAACAGAGGCAGAAGCAAAGAAACAACAGCAGAAAGGTATGGAGGAACTCAGACCAGAATTAATGCCTGAAATTAAAAAGAAATTTTTGAATACAACATAGCATCTGAAGTAATGAATCAAATCCAGAAACATCTGGGGGAAACCCAATGCCTGCCCAGAACAAGTGCAGAGAACATGATTCCAGGTGAAATGCAAATTAAAACAACACTGAGATACCATCTCACTCCATAAAGAAATCAACCCACAATAAATTTTGGAGAGGATGTGAGGAAAAAGGAGCAGTTATCCACTGCTGGTGGGAATGTAGACTGGTACAACCATTGTGGAGATCAGTGTGACGACTTCTCAAAAAAGTATGACTGGGAATTCCATTCAAGTTGGCTGTCCCCCTACTGGGAATTTTCCCAGAGGAACTGAAAATGTCATATCATAGTGATATATGTGTTTGCTATGTTTATAGCAACACAATTTGTGATAGCAAAATCTTGGAAATAACCAAGATGCCTGTCACATGAGGAATGGATGAAAAAGATGTGGTATTTCTGTACAATGGAATATTACTCAGCTATAAAGAATGATAAACTTGAAGCATTTATATTGAAGTGGATGCCACTTGAACATATACTCATAAGTGAAATAAACCAGACACACATGTGCAAATATCGTATAGTCTCCCTAGTATAAGAAATCAAAAGAAGAAATATAAATAGAAATATATAGCAACAACTAAAAAGAATTTAGTCAGACAGGGCAAACTGAACTGCATATGTTTCAGTGTAGTAATCAGCTTCTCTTCTGGATGGTTAACAATTTAATTTCACAGATCAAAAATTGGAGAAATGGAAGGGCTGCAAGATCAGCTAACATTTTGCCCATAGCCTTTCAAGGTCAGTGAAGACTCAGAACATAGGAGAACCTGTACTGTAACATCATGGAACTCAGTTGTGCCCCAAATTTTCTGATTAAGGAGATTATGGAGCCACAGAGTAATGTGACTGATGATCTATAGTGTGCCTAAGGAGAGTCACATGGAGAGGCTCTCACAGAGAGCAAATTAGTCAAGCAATGGCCATGACTCATCCACAAGGCTGACACTGACAAGGGATCTACAGAGTGAGGTATGGGGGTAAAGGATAAACCCTGAGGGGAGTTGACTGACCTCATCAGATACAAAAGTTACATTTTTTGTTATATAGGTCTTGCTTTATCTTGCTCTTAACCATCCAGCAGAAAAGTATAAAAATGAGGTATATAAAATAAAGCCATAATAATGGAGCTTTAAATGGCTGTAGTCAACAACTTCTTCAGATAACCCACTATTAATTGTGGACTGCTAGACTCTGTTTGATTGTTTCATTGAGTTCAAGCACCTATAATAATTGAATGACAATGGAATGCCCATCTTTGACAGGAGTAAACAGAAAAAGGGGATACAAAAGAAGAACCATTCTGTGTTTGTCTGAACAGTACAGTTATGATAAATATGCAGTACTTCTATGAGAAGAAAGATTTGCATTAATAGTGTTTGGACAGGATATTCTGTCAGCTTCTTGTATTATGGACAACCACTAGGAGGATAACAAAGCAGAAAGTATTAATTATTGATTAATACTGTACTATAATTCAGCTTTAAAAAATAAGTATACAGCTACATTCTCTTAATTCATTGATTAGAGACATCTGCTCTAATTGTGTTGTAAGTAGAATATCAAGAATGCACCTTGTACTACAAAAAACCACTACAAAAACAATATGCAATATATTAATTATTGAATCTATCCTGCTGATTTGATTTGAAACTGTCTCATTGCTATTTTTTCTTCAATAAAATAAAAAGAAACGTTAAAAATGTAAGCAGTTGTGCTGTTTTGGTTTTGCAGATGCAAAAGATCAAAAGAAATGTATTCTCATTGTGACAAATGCCAAGTGAAATAGAGCTAAACAGATTAACAGTGGGTACAATACTTCCCTCACCAATCCCAACCTGTCTCCTTGGTAACCAGGGTTACTAATTGGGTTCTTGTTAAGCCCAATTTTATTTCTATGTTTTTGTAGGAATGTATGATGTTTTTATTTTTTTTATGATTTCTAATTTAATTTAATTTTTTTTTTCTTTTGCTCTTTGGGATTGAATGCAGGTCCTTTGCTCTGTGCAACATCCCCAGTCCAATTTTATTTTATCTTATTATTTTACTTTTTAAATTTTCAGCAAGTATCTGACCCATTCAGTAAATTCACCAGGCTGGGCTCCAACTTGTGATCCTGTTCTGTAAACCTCTCATGAGTGCTGGGATTACAGGCCAGGGCCACCACACCTGTTTTGGAATTTGAAAAAAATCAATAATTTCAAAAACTGGAAAAAAATTGTAAAGCACATTTGTATATCCTTCACCTTTGATCTCTTGCTTTTGTGCATTCTTAAATCGCTTGAAATTGTTAGGTGAGAATACCTAAAGACATCAGCAAATACCTCTAAACCTTTCACATATATTTTCTGAGAACAATTACATTCTCTTACATGGCCATAATATAATTGTTGTACCCAGAAAATTTAATATTGACATAGTGAATGCAGACCCAAATCAGATTTCCCTGTCCTTTAAACCCAAGATCTAATCATATCTTATCTGTTATCTTTAGATGTCAGAGCAGTGTCTTAGCTTCCTTTTACGGATTTCATGACATCCGCATTTAAGCAGAGGGTCGGGCGGTTGTTCTGAGGTCTCCCAGTTTGAGTTCGACGCTTTCTGCTGACCGGCTGCATAGTTTTCACAGGGGCGCTGCGTATTCCATGCTATCCCCTACTTACCCCAGTCAGGGGCACATGATTCCAGGGTCCCTTACAACTCTTATGTTATGTTTAATGTTTTGGCTTAAGTGGTACCTGCCTGATTTCTCCATATCCTATGACTATAGTTTGGATCCTTTTTCTTTCTTTGACTTTTGTCTTTCACTGATTTTTACCTTAGAAAAGTCAGACTATTAAACAGAATGAAAACGCTTCTGTGGCCAGAGAGATAGCTCAGCGGGCTAAGCGCCTGCTTTGGCAAGCGCACGTGCAGCGCTGAGCTAGTGATCGAGTCCAGCCTGGTGGCATGCTCCTGTAATCCCATCACTGGGGAGGCTGAAAACAGCAGGATCACTGCGAGTCTGAGCTACATGGTGAGACCCTGTACCAAACTCATAAAATGGAAAAAAACAGAAAAAAAGAAGAAAAAACCCCCACTTTTTTGAGACTCTTCAGTTAAAATGTATACTGTAATGAAATTTGTATTAATCCACTGACTGAAACATATATTGCATCTTAGAGAATGTTTCCAGTATTAATAACTTGATTGTATTTCTATTAGTTCAATGAGATACTTCCTCGGTCTTATGAAGCAAAGTTGAAATGATACAGTATTAAATGTACAAGACGGTGGTAGACTATTAGAAATTTATCCCTGTAACTAGGAACCTAGTTGAGCAATTTCTCACAAGTAGTAATGGGAAGTGATATTTTAAAAGTTATTTTATTCCTGTTGTGCAATATGTATGCTTTTTTTTTTTTTTTTTTTTTTTTTTTTTTTTTTTTTTTTTTTTTTTTTTTCTTTTTATGGTACCAGGGATTGACCTTGTGATCTTGAGCTTGCCATGCAGGTGCTTCGGCCACTGAGCTATTTTCTCATCCCCAGTGTATGTTTTTTAATTGTTGGTATATATGGGGCTAGAGAGAGGAGGGCCCTAG
Source organism: Ctenomys sociabilis (assembly GCA_004027165.1). Lineage (NCBI taxonomy): Eukaryota > Metazoa > Chordata > Mammalia > Rodentia > Ctenomyidae > Ctenomys > Ctenomys sociabilis. The sequence continues at coordinate 11,813 of PVKA01037245.1, read as the reverse complement.
GGACAAAGGAACATGGGAATATCCCGAATGTGGTGGGAGCTGTCATACAGGTAGAAGTAGATGTGGAAATAAACCGAGAGATCACATGGTAGGCAGTGTGTTACTCGGGCCGGGTTGCTGGGGCTCATTGTCTATGGAAGTCCTGAGATCTTGATATGGAGAGCAAAGGGTCCTGTCACAGCAGAGGGGTACCCGGATCACAGGGGTCTTTGAGAAAACCACCCTATTCGAGTGTGAGGTTAGAGACCCATCAGGAGGCCACCAGAGAAGCTGGTAGGGGAAGCATGATGGCCCAGGAAGAGGGCTTCATGGGTGCCGAGACATCACCAAGTGGAGAAATGTGCCAGATAGCAAATGAACAGGACATTTTGCTGAAAAGCTGTATCTTATCCAGTGAAAAAGAAACGTGTAGAACAGTGAATGCAGGTTGGTAGCATTTGTATAAAGCAGCAGCAGCAGCAGCAGAAAAAGAAACATAAAGTAATAATAATCTTTATCTGATAAGAAGAGAGTGGAGAATCTGGAAGCTGAGGGAGAGAGGGAGGGAAGGAAGGCAGGAAGAAAGGAGACCTTACACTGAGTGTTGCTTTGGACTTTGGAGCTGTGAACCACGTGAGAGAACTCAGAGATGGACAAGGAGCAGAGCTGGGAAGGGCAAGGTGCCTGGGGTTGCTCTGCTGTGGGCCACGTCAGTTAGCACATGGAGCGCCAGGGCAGTCCGGAGAGGCACGCTTGTGGTGCAGACAGCCTGGGGCGTGGGAAGGAGCGTGGCGCAAAGCATAGCAGAGGGTCAGGTCCGTGGCAGGAAGACACGGGGTCTTCCAAGGGTCAAGAGGAACACCGGTGGAGGTCAGGACAGGTTGGGGTCTGCAGAGCAGTGAATGTCTATTTTTGCTGATCTCGCCTTTCCTGGGATTGGGAGAAAATTTTTAAAAATGTATATTTCTTCTTTATCCAGTTTAAAAACTTTTTGACAAAAAATATAGGATCAGGCGGATAAGGGGCCAGAATGTCAGCTTCACTATGCTGCACCCAGCATTAGGTCATTTGCCCCGTGCCAGCACCGCAAGAGATGGGGTAAAGCAAGGTTGGGAGCTCGAGCTTCCTGCAGCAGGGGGCGCCCACCAGACCAAGCAAGATGTGTGTGTGTGTGTGTGTGTGTGTGTGTGTGTGTGTCCTTTTCCTTCCTCCAAACTTCTAGATCAGAAGTGAGTGAGGAAACACAGAGAGGTGAGTTTGTAACCCAAGAACAAGGTTTGGCATCACGACCCTTTCCCTCCAGAGTCCTGTAAACATGTTCATTTATTATTTACCCCTCTGCAGAGACCGGATCATTGTGAATACTTTCAATTTTGCCTATTGGTGAGGCTAATACATGTTATTTTGTTATGGAAATATTTTTCTCATTGCAACTGCCTGCACCTCATTTCTGTAGAATCTGGTTCAGGTGGTTTGGAGTGAGTGTCAAGTGTGTGTTTAAAGGCGTGCAAAAATCTCATTCCCGCTAATCATTTAGTGTGGCAGAGAAGGAGAAAGCTTTGGCATTTCACTGGGGGTTGGTGGCATGGTGCCAGCAAATGCCTTTCTCTACCTTTGATTTTCTGCTGTGATAGGAAATTTGCTTTCTTTCCCTTCTGATCCTTCCCTTTCCCAATCAAAATCTGGCATAAAGTGAAGCTGGCAGGAGGCCCCTGTCCAGCCTCTCTGCCAGCTGACTTGCAGGACCTCTTGCTGCGTGAGCCGCACCTAGGGCTTAGCTCTCGGCCGCTGCCGCAGCTGGGCGGGGGTGGGGCTGCTCCCCGCCAGCCTCGCGGGTCTACACTGCTGGCCGGGTTCTCAGCCTGGGAGTCGTGGCCAGTCCCAGCATCCTATTTCATCTTGGCTGTACTTGTGCTGTGTCTGGCAACGATTCTTTGGCGTTTGTAGGGCAAGATTAAGGTTGTCTCAAAGTTTCAGCTTAGTTTTCATCTTAATTATTAGCTCCTTTGTTGATTTTTGGAGATTTCAGGGAGGTTTTAAAAATGTCTGCATACACTGCCATCTGAAGTCTCAACTTCCTGCTCTGAATTTTAAAAAGAATAAAAAAATAAAGCTCAGGAATGTTTATGTTGAAATGCAATAACGTCTTGCTCTCTTTTTCAGTCTCCCTGGGGCCACTGTGTTTAATCATACACGCTTCAGCACACAGAGCTAAATATGTGCAGACATTTTCTTAATGTATAGATTTTTGGATGATACATTTTAATTCTCTTCTCTTACGTTGTGATTAGCGGCCCACAGTTCTCTGATTAGTGTGTCATTAGGATTGGCCTACTCTATACTTTTTATTCTGCAGATTTTGCTTCGTGTCTTTTGAGCAATATTTTATTAGGTGTATCCAATTTTAGAAATGTTCTCTCTCAACATTCTCTGTCGGCAGACACATCATTAGGATGCATCTTTTTTTCTTGTAAAACCTCATCTTAAACTCTGCTTTTTTTGATATTAGCACAGCTGCCCTGGCTCTCATTTGGTATTTGTATATCCCGTCTTTTCATATTTCATACTCATGTCTCCTCATATTTAATGTGGCTATTTTAAGTAAGAGCCAGTTGGCAATTTTTAGTATCACAATCTCTGTCTTGAGGGTAGAATGTATTTGGCCAGGTAATATCGAATCCAGTTACTCGTTTATGCGGGATCCAATCTACAATCTTAGTATTTGGTTTGCAATTCACGTTCTATATTCTGTGGTCCCCTTTTGGCTCCTTCTTTCCTTTTTAGGGCATCAGACAATGTTCTTACGGTTCCTGTCCCCCACATTTCTCATACATTATTTTGTCACTCTTCATGATAACCCTAGGGAGTGTCATGTGTATAATTTGCCCCATTGCTGTGCATCCGGAATTAGTTCACTTGTCATTTCCATAGAAGGACTTCAGAACCGTAATTTCATTCACTCCGCTTCTATCTTTCATGCAAACATCATGTATTTTATTTCTTTGAGTATTTAAAACCCATCGAAGTTACTAGCATTTGTTGTTGTTAAGTTAAAACAATACAAGTTGAACACCTCTTATTTGAAAAGGATGGGGCCAAGTGGGTTTAGATTTGGGACTTTTTCTTTTGTATTTTGGAGTGTTTGCACATAAATAATGAGATATCTTAGGGATGCGATCCAAGCCTTATACAAAATTAATTCATATCCCATCTACACAGAGCCTGAAGGTACTTTATATACTGTTTTTAATTCTTTGAGAGCATGAAACAAAATGTGATGGGGTGGAATTTTCCATTATGGTAGGCTGCTGGTGTTCAGACATTTCAGATTTTGGAACATTTCTGATTTCAGATTTTTGGGTCAGGACTGCTCAAGACATCACTGCCTCTTAGATTTGCTTACTTATACCAACCCTCATGCTCTTTATTCTTCTATCTCCATTCTTCTGTCTGAAACAATATATTTTCTTTCCTGCTCAAATAATTCACCATAGCATTTCTTTTAGGATGAGCACTGATAACAAATTCTCCATGTGTGTATTTAAAAATATATTTTGTTTATCATCTAAAAATATTTCTGCCAAAAGTTTTAAGGCTTTGCTTCTGTCTTTTAAAATTATTTTTTTTAGTTGGGTGTGGTGGCACAGGCCTGTAATCCCAGCACTTGGGAGGCTGAGGCAGGAGGATTGCTGTGAGTTTGAGAGCAGTCTGGGTTACAAAGTGAGTGCAAGGCCAGCCTAGACTGCATAGTGAGACCTTGTGTCCAAAAAAAAAAAAAAAAAAAAAAAAAAAAAAAAAAAAAAAAAAAAAAGCAAAACAAAAACCAAAAAAATTAATTTATTGAGCATAATTTATAAGCAACAAAATGCATGTATTTAAAACATACAGTTTTGTCAAAACATGAATTTTGATAAATGTGTAATCTTTTTTTTTTACCATGGTTGTAATAGAGACATAAAAGTTTTGGTCAACCTAAGAAGTTCTCTTATTCCCTCTGCAGCCAACCATTTCCCACCCCAGAGTCCAAACAACTCACTGATTTGTTCTGTCACTGCAGATTTATGTGGCCTATTCTAGAATTTCTTAAGAATGAAATGATGGGCCGGGCGTGGTGGCGCATGCCTGTAATCCCAGCACTCGGGAGGCTGAGGCAGGAGGATTGTCGTGAGTTCGAGACCAGCCTGAGCTACAAAGTGAGCTTAAGGCCAGCCTGAACTGCATAGTGAGACCCTGTCTCAAAAAGACAAAAAAAAAAAAAAAAAAAAAAAAAAAGAATGAAATGATGAAGAACGTACTTTTGTGTGTCTGATTTCTTTTATCAAAATAATGTTTTTGGAATTTTGTTAACTTGTTATGGGCATCCAATTTGTTCTTTGAACACACTGAGTAATATTTCACTGTATGAGCTGGGTGTGGTGGTGCACAGCTATAATTCCAGAACTCTAGGAGGCCGAGGCAGGAGGGTGGTGGACCCAAGCCCAGCTTGGACAAATTGGCAATTCAGTAAGACTGTCTCAAAATTGTCTTTTCTTCCACATAATAAAATGGGTTGGCGATGTAGCTCAGTGTGAAGCCTTGGGTGCAAGCTGCGCCCTAGTACCACGGGGGGGGGGGAACATTAATTTGTTTAGGTACTTTCCCATCTATGTAGGTTTCATTTGTTCCCAATTTTTGCCTATTATAGATAAAGCTGCTATAAAAAATCATGTAAAAATCATATTGTGGACCTTATTTTTTTTAACAAAATGAGGAATTGGGGTGGCTAAATGACAGAATAGTTGTGAGTTAAGTGTTACAAGAGACTGCCAGATATTTTCAATATTATTGAATTATTCAAATGCCAAACAGCATTATGTAGGAGCTCCAGTTACTATACTTTTACTGTCAACACTCGATACTGTCAGACACTTACAGTTTATCTACCCTACTGCTTGTAATCTGTTGTAGTATAAGGTTTTTTGAGATAGGGTCTTGCCATGTAATCCCGACTGGCCTTGAACTCATGGCAATCTTTCTTCCTCTGCCTTCCGCCCGCTGGGATTACAGGTGTGCATGAGCTGGATTTCCACTGCAGTGCTAAATTTCATTCCCTGATGAGTAAGAAATGATGTTGGCATTTTTCATATGCTATTGACCCATTCATATATCATATGAAGTGTTATTCTAGTCACTGGCCCATTTTAAAATATTGACATGTTTGTTTTATTATAATTGAGTTGGGGGATTTATTGATCTATCTTCCCTCCACCCATCTACTCCTCTCTCTCTCTCTCTTTCTCTTTCTCTGTCTCTCTCTCTTGTTTCCTTCGTTCCTTCTGTTTTTTTTTTTTTTTTTTTTTTAAGATAAAGTTTCCCTAGGTAGGTCAGACTGGCCTTGACCTTACTATGTATACTGGTTGACCTTAACTCAGAGAGATCCTCCTGCTTCAGCCCCACAGTGCTAGGATTACAGGTGTGCACCACCATGCCCAGCTTCTTTTTTTCTTCCAGCTTCTTACTCTATGGTTGATACAAGATCTTTATCAGATGTAGGTACTGTCATTGTTTTTTCTTTATAGCTTCTGTATTCTGTTTTTCTAAGATATCTTTTGAGCATGAGATTTAAAATTTGATCAAGTTAAAATGATCAAGTGTTGCCTTATAACTTGTGCTTTCTATGCCCTATTCAATAAATTTTTGTTCTATTCAGGCTTGCAAAAAGTTGTTTCTCCTGTTTTCTTTAAAAGCTTGTGGCATCAATGTAGTTAATATTTATGTCTATGATCCATTTTTACTTAATTTTATACATGGGATAAGGTGAGTATTAAGATTAATGTGTGACTATATAACCAGTTGTTCCAGCACAATTTGATGAAAATAATACTCTTCTTCTCATTGCGTTAACTTAGCACTTTTGCAATAAGCAGTGATCGTCCAAGTGGAGCTCTGTTTCTACTCTATTTTGTTCTTCTGATCTGTGTATTTATCCTTTTGCCAAAAGCACTCTTGATTAGCTTTTTAAGTCTTGAAATCGGGTAGTCCTTTCCAAATTTCTTCTTTTAAAAGAATGATTTGGCTACTTTATGTCCTTTGCTTTATATATAAAGTTTTAAAACAGCCGGTCAAAGTTTGGGGAAAAAACTGGGTGGATTTTGACCTGGATTATGCTGGACCTGGAGATCAATGTGGGGAGAACTGACATTTTAAAGATGTAAGAACTCCAGTCTATGCTCACATGTTATATATCTTTATTTACTTTTGGTCTTTAAATTTTTTTGTAGCAAGGATTTGTGGTTTTTAGAATGCAGATCTGGTGCCTATTTTTTGTAATTTACCCTTATAATTTCACTCATTTGATACTATCCTATCTGGTATCATTTTTTAACTTCATTTTCCAGATTCTTATTGCTTGGCATTGATCTTTTTCTTTTCTTCATGTTTTAAAGTATTTGGACAGGGTCTCACTACACAGCTCAGACTCCTAGTGATCCTCTTGCTTTCAGCCTTCCCAGTGCTAGGATTACAGGCGTGCACCACCGTACCTGGACTCGATCGCTGGCTCAGTGTACGCTGGGGCTGGGGCTGGTGTGGCATGTGGGACCAGGGTTTGATCCCTGGCCCCTGAGCTTGCAAAGCAAGCGCTTAGTCCACTGTGCTATCTTGCCAGCCCTTGGCATTGGTCTTTTATTCTGTGACCTTGCTAAAGACATCCGTTAGTCCAAGTAGCCTTTTGTAGAGTCACAGGTTTCTAGGTACATGTTGATTTTCAGTAAAACCACTTTACTTCCCCTTCTCCTGTCAGTGTAGATGAATTTTCTTTCTTCGTATTGACTTACCTCCGCAGCTGGCATCTCTGATAAACATGCAGTAGAAGCCTTTTTCCTGATTTGATATACTTTTAATCTCTGATTGTTTAGTCTGGTTGTACATTTTTGTTCCCTTTTATAATTCCCTTCTATTCCTATTTTCCACTGCGTATGAGTGTTGAATTTTGGCAAAGTCTCTTTAGGTCTGTATCAAGATGTTCATGGGTTTTTCTTCTACACATAAGATAAATGGTGTTTAGAGTTCAAAATTTCATTTGCTTCTTTTTATAGCTTCATCCATTTTTTTGAGAGAATTGGTGAATTCCTTCTTTTGTTCTTGAGTTTTCTTTTACATCATTCAGCACATTTATTATTCTGGATTGAAATCCCCCCTTTTATTTCTGCCTTCATTTCTACGTATACTGTGAATACCATGCTGTTGGATTTCTGGATTTTGTTGTTGTGCTCTGAGCAGTTTTGAAGTTTGCTAAGCAGATATAATACTTGAGAATTACCTTGATATTTGTTTTGAAGCTCTTTTGGGGCAAATCTGAGGATATCCTTTACTCTAGGATAATGCTAGAATAAGTCCACATGGGGAAGGGAGTCTGTACTGTATCCTGAGTGTTCAGTGACCTTTCTGCACTAAAGAGCATTAGAATTTGGGAGGTGCTCACATCTACTTGAGCTTCTTGGCTGCCTGGGAGGCTGAGGCAGGAGGATCACAACTTCAAACTCAACTTAGGCAACTTAGTGAACTCTATGTCGAAAGAAGAATTAAAAGGGTTGGGAAAGTAGCTAAGTGGTGGAGTGCTTGCCTAGTGAGTCTCTGGGCTTAATCTCCCAGTTCTAAAAAAAAAATAGATAGTAGAACTTGAATATCTTTAGTTCTTTCTGAATTCTACAAATTGTTTGACTTACAGCTCTCCATTGTGTTTGCCGGGTAGCAGGGAATTTTATCCTCTGTCCACACATTGTTAGTAGCACGGAGATCTCTCCATTCAGCTGTATGGTTTTCTCTCCCATGATTCTTTGCTTAACGAAGTCAGCCACTTTAGCTCCCATGACTCGGAACTCTGTCTCCTCACTCCATGAACCTCTGTGTTCTGCTTTTGTTTCTTTGCCTTCTACAGTGATTCAGAAAATGTCCCTAGGCAGAGAGCGAGGGAACTATCAAGCCCCGCTTCATCTGGTTTTTTTTACTTGTATGGGTTGAAGCCCTACACTTTTGTCTAATTACTAAGAACAGTTTATTCATATACAGTATTATTTAGATCTTATCTGTTAGCAATTGACAGGAACATCTAGTGCCAACTTAGAAGCAAAAGTTCCCTGAATTTCTTTTTACTCCACATTTTTACTGCATTCACAATGTAGGCAGACAGTTATTTGTGTATAGCACACCAAAGATTATACCAAAATTGTAAGTTATGCTACCGTTTATCATTTCTGTTGATATGTCATCTGCCGGAGCTGCTTGCTATTCCTTTAGCAGGTGTGTTTGTGCTGGAATGCTTTTAACATTTTGTCTTTGGTTTTTAAAAATATAATTAGATTGCCTTTATATGCCTTCCTTTATACATATAGTGCTAGACACCTATGGAGTTTCTTGAATCTGGGGTTAACATCTTTATCAGGAAAATTCTTAAGCCTATTGTGACAACTATATTATTTCTCTCTTCTTCTTTCCAGATGCTAATTGCCTGTTTGACCACTTACTAATGGCTGTGTTTAAGTTTCTTTCTCTATTTTCCATCCTTTCTGCTCTTCACACTTTAGTAGGATATTTAACAGTTCATTCATTTCTTCTGCTGTGTCTACTCTGCTTTAAGCAATCTGTCCAGTGTATTTTATTTGGTTCTAAATTCATTAACTTATTGTTTAAAATAAATTCTAGTTATTCTTTGGTGACTTTCCCTGTTTCTTTATCTTGTTGACAAACTCATTTTCTTGAATACATACCAGTTAATCCCTTCTCTATATAATTTTAATATTTGTCTAACCTATGTTTTTGTTGTTTCTTGTGAGTTTTCATTAATTTGGTCCCCTCTCTTGGCATGCCTGGTAATTTTTGATTAAATGCCACAAGTTATGTCTGAAAAGCTGTAACGAGTCTGCCCATGGGTTCCTTCCCTGAGACAGATCTTAATTTTCACTCAGCAGGCAGTTCTGTTAGGAATAGATTACCTTTTGCTAATCAATTATTGAGAGAATTTGAGGCTGGGCCCAATTCTCCAAAGCCTTTTATTTTGCCTTTAGTGTTATTTTTTTCCTCCTTCTTTCTTTTTTTCCAGAGCTAGAGATTCAGCCCAAGGCCTTGTGCATGCCAGGCAAGGAGCTGCACTGAGCCCCACCCCTCAGCCCTGTGGCTCCTGTTCTCTCAAGAGCTGCCCCTGAAGGCCTGCAGTGTCTCCCAGTGCTTCACACTGGGGCAGGGATTAGATTCCTTTTTTCTTTTTTTTGGTCCTGCAAACTATGCAAAATTTCTCATCCACTTTTTAACCTCTTAGCTGCCATTTACTTTCTTTTCTCTGCCTTTCATCTTGTGCAGCTTGGAAATAGGCAAATACCTTTGGGGAAAAACGGAGCTGAATTATACTTTCACTTTTCTGGACTTTCCCCTTGGATTTTAGTCTCTCAGACTTTGGCTGTCTTGGTAGTACTAAAGCAGGATAATTTCTCTCTGTTCCTGTACCTTTAAAATCTCAGTGATTGGGAGGCTGAGGCAGGAGGATTGTTGTGAGTTCAAGACCAGCTTGAGCTACAAAGTGAGCTTAAGGCCAGCCTGAACTGCATAGTGAGACCCTGTCTCAAAAAGACATTAAAAAAAAAAAAAAAAGCATTAAAATCTCAGTGATACCACTGTTGGCCTTTCATCGTGCTACTCGGATATTAACTAATGTTCAAAAGAAAGATGGTAGGGTGTTGGGTTCGCACCACTGCTTTCCCTTCTGAGTTAACTTTCAGACCCTCCCACACTGGCTAATACATATTTTTGGGTAGTTTTTAAGTGAGAAGTAAAAATATCACTTATTTTCTGATCCATTTTATTAGGAGAATTTCTTTTACTTTCATACCTATTAACATCCTAACTGAATATTCAAGCCCTGAATGAGGCTGTTTTACACTTCAAATTCATTAGTTCATTTCTCCTCTGTGTTCTGATGTTGTTTGCACTCTTCTTTTTTTTTTTTTGGCAGAACCAGGGATTGAACTCAGGTCCTTGTGCTTGTCAGGGAAGCGCTTATTCTATTGAGCCATCTCTCCAGCCCATTTGTACTCTTAAAAGTAATCTTGATTGTTTTACTTTTGTTGATAACTTTTTTGCCTGAATTTTTCTTTAGCATGGAAATGAAATTTTAACATGTATATCAATATAATCTCTTTGCATTAATAATGTGGTAGCAGAGTAAACCCTTAGTTTCTTTCTTCTCTATTTTGTTTACTTTGCCATTGTTTTTTGTCTTGCATATTTATTGCTTTGAAATAAAATTAATGCAGAATTTTTTTCTAGTTAAAAATTAAGTCAAGATTTAGAATCCTTATTGAAGATCTTATTACTATAACTTTTTTTTTTCAGAACTGGGGATTGAACTCAGGCCCTTGCGCTTGCCAGGGAAGTGCTTATTCCACTGAGCCATCTCTCCCGCCCCTACTATAATGTTGATTGTCCAGTTAGTTCACAGAAAGTGTTTTAATTTCTGTGCAAATATATAAGTCAATGTATCATATACACAAACAGCATCACCCATTGCTTTGTATGTTTCAAAAGCAGCCTCATACATGTTATTTTTCAATTGGAGTTTTTCACTTTACAATTTATTCTTGAGTTTTATTATTGCTTTTAATTATTTAGTGTAGGGTCTATAAGATCTCACTACGCAGATCGGATTCATAGCGATCCTCCTGTTTTCAGCTTCCCGAGTGCTGGGATTACAGGCGTGCCTCCACTCCCAGGGTCAGTCGCTGTCTCAGTGTGCCCAGGCTGCCTACACAGGCATTTAGTCTGCTGAGCTATCTGGCCGGGCCCTTACACTTTATTTTCTTGACATGTACTCAAGTTAGTAAAGTGTTCTGGCTAAAATCATCCCCAAACCAAGGAGTTTAACACAATAATTGTTTACTACCTGTGTCTAGTTGTCCCCCCAAAGCCTCGTGCAGTCATGGGTGGTGGAGTTTGCAATTAATTCATGATCCAAGGCTGGAATTATGAGTGTGAGTGCTGTACCCAGCCCGAGGCAGACAGCCCTAATGCGACATCAGGAAGGGAGAGTGGCTTGCCCCCAGACTCTGCCTCTCCCTCTCTGCTGCTGCTCCTGCCTTTCTGCTCTTGCTGTTCTGTTGTTTTCCACCGCCATGAACTGCTGCCCTCTGCTATTTGATACTCTACCTTGGAGCCAGCCTAGTATGGACTGAAACCTCCACAAACTGTGAGCAAAATAAACCTTTCCTTCCTTAATTCCGGGTGTCAGGTATTTTGTCTCAGCTGCAAGAGAAAAGTAAAGAAGACACTTGTCTACTTCTGTGGGTCAGGGCTTCCGACCACAGTAGAGGAGGTTGGAGCGAGCAGGGTATAGCAAGAGTGGCTCGTTCCTTTCCTATAATCTTGGAGGCCCTGAGAAGACTGCCACAGCAGTGGCTAGAAAAGCTGCACATGAGCCACCCCTCACCTCCACCCCATTTTCTTCATGACTCCTTTCCACAGAGCTGGCTTGGGCTGCTTCCAATGCGGTGACCATGGGACAGTCAGGCTTCTCTTTGTGGTAAGCTGAGCTCCAAAAAGTGTCCAAGAAGGGCCGGCGGTATAGCTCAGCGGACTAAGCGCTTGCTTAGGTAAGCGTAGGAACCAGTGTTCGATCCTTGGTTCCCCTAGCCGCGCCGGCCCCGCCTTCGGGTGCGCTGAGCCGGCAATGCAATCCGGGCGCGGTGGCGCACGCCTGTCATCCCAGCACATGGGAGGCAAAAAGCAGGAAGATCACTATGAATGTGGGCTGCATGCATAGTGAGACCCTGCACCAAAAAAAAAACAAAAACAAAAACAAAAAAAAA
>PVKA01037244.1:0-21146 GCA_004027165.1 Ctenomys sociabilis | reverse complement strand
ATATATATATATATATGCGTGTGTGTGTGTGTGTGTGTGTGTGTGTGTGTGCGTGTTACAGGGTCTCACTATACAGATTGGACTAGCAGTGCATGCTGGGGGTGGGGCTGACACAGCAAGCCAGGAATCGAACCCCTGGCCCCTACATCTGCCTAGGCAGCCACTCTAATCTGGTGAGCTGTCTGTCTGGTCCCAGCATCTTTAATCCCTTCTGTGTCTCACATTCATCATGTGTCATATGACATGTGTAATAATGCACAGGCATTTATACAGGACTATTAGGAGCACATCACACCAAGCATTGCTATCAGTTATAAATGCGATGGAGATCACACAAGAGAGGTGGCTTAGATCTGGCGAATGAGAAAAGTCTTCATGGGAGATGCATTATTAGTTATAGTAATGGTGAATACAACTGGCAGGTCTCCATCTCACAGTTCTTAGTAGTTTTAAAAATTTATTTGTTTATTTATTTGGTACAGGGTCTTGCTACATGGCTCATATTCATAGCGACCCTCCTGTCCCAACTTCCCCAGCACTGGGATTTCAAGTGTGCACCGCCACGCCTGGTTTCAGTGGTTGGCACAAAGTGGGGCTGGCACAGCATGTGGTGCCAGAGATCGAACCTGGGTCTTTGGGCTTGCCAGGCAGGTGCTTAGACTTCTGAGCTGTCTCCCTGGCCCCTTATAGTTCTTATTGAAGACGATAACCTTAGGGAAAGAAAATATATTAAAAGACACAGAAGCAAGGATACTAGAGGAAAGTATCTTTGGACAGCTGCCACATTAGCAGGCAGGAGACACAGTCTGACCCTTACCACATGCACATAAAAGTTCACAAGGAAAGTCTTTATTTTAGTTTCTTTCACCTAGCGAGCAATACCTGCCATACAAAAAAAAAAAAAAAAAAAAAAAAAAAAAAAAAAAAAAAAAAAAAAAAAAAAAAAAAAAAAAAAAAAAAAAAAAAAAAAAAAAAAAAGCTCAAATGTTCAAGCTCATTTGACGTATAAGAGTACAGAGATTTTAGGATAACATAAGAATTTAAATTTTGAAAAAAGTGCAATACCCAAAGCCTTAGTGTGTGGTGCTGTCTGCTGAGTAAGTGTAAGTCCGATGGAAGCACTTGGGGTTGCTTCTCTTACTTTGTTTGGATCATCTTGTACTTTGTTGTTTTTTTTTTTTTTTTTTTTTTTTTTTTTTTTTTTTTTTTTTTTTTTTTTTTTTTTTTTTTTTTTTTTTTTTTTTTTTTTTTTTTTTTTTTTTTTTTTTTTGTCTTTTTGAGACAGGGTCTCACTATGCAGTTTAAGCTGGCCTTAAGCTCCCTTTGTAGGTCAGGCTGGTCTAGAACTCACAACAATCCTCCTGCCTCAGCCTCCCAAGTGCTGGGATTACAGGCATGCGCCACCATGCCCAGCTTCATCTTGTACTTTGTGAGCAGCTGTTTTCAGCTTTGGATTATACCAAATCAGAAATAATGAGAGATAAAAAACAGACTAACAGGTGACCTGAGTGCTCCATGTGTTGTTCTCAAGCTAACAAAATATGAGCCAAGTTTTGACAAATTATCGGCATGCACAAGACATAAACGATCACATTGTGTGCAAAAGCAGGTAAAGGCAAACTTTACCTTTTCAATAAAAAGCGATTTGTATCCTTGAAAAAAAAAAGAAAAAAGTGCAATTTGAGGCAGAATTTAGAAATGCCTTGAGCCTCAACTGCAAGGGAAGAGCCTCTGATGTGTGAAACAGTGAGCGACCTACTTAGGACTCCCAGCCTCGCCTCCGCGCGGAGGGCCACTGCAGCAGGAGAGCGTCTGCACTGTACAGGGCAGCCCTGACCTCTGCAGTGGCTCAAGCGCCAGTGAGCGCAACAGAAATGGAAAGGCAAGACATGAAATATGTAATGACCTGAGAATGAAGAACTGACATAATTTGGAATTGAGAATTAGCAGCATTAACAGGGATGATAATAACAGCAAAGAGAAAGGAACTTTCAGAAGGTAAGAAACCTTTGAGTTTGGAAATTTGATGAGATACATTTGGAAATCAAAGTGTGTCGGGGTTGAGGAGGTGGCTCAGTGGAATAAGCACTTCCCTGGCAAGCACAAGGGCCTGAGTTCAGTCCTCGGTTCTGCAAAAAGAAAAAAAAAAAAAAAAAGAAAGAAAAAGAAAGAAAGAAATCAAAGTGTGGAACTAGAATATGGATACAAGGAATAAATCTAAGAAAAATTAGCAAATCAGTTCTTGTAGAACAAGATGGAAAAGAGCAAAGTCAGGAGATTGTACAGAACTCATACATTTTCAGAGGAGGAAAGAAAACAGTCTGGACGACAATATAACATTAGTACATTTTAACATTTTGTGCAGGAAAAACAGTACTTCCACAAGGTATTCAGTGACGGGTAGCATCAAATGTACATAACAGTAAGAATCAAATCATTATCATTTTGAAATTATGAAAATCATTGGAGAAAGCTTGAATATATCTATGGATTCAGAATTTCTATTTTATACAAAAATATGTCTTGTTTTAGTTGAGTCAAAGTGAGAGAAACCTGTAATGGACAGGGTAAAACTGTGAGGTAAAGCAGTTATTGGGCTCACCATTGCGAAAGCCAGAATCCCAGTTTGCCTCAGCAAGTCCCAGTTAATTCAAGGAAAAAACTGCAAAGGCAGGTGAACACTAGGCAAATTACTAGGGAGAATCTGTGGTAGCAGCTGGGGACAGCAGAAGTACCATTCCAAGGTATCAGGAGAAGTGAGTCCAGAGAACTGCTTGGAGCTTTATGTAGGTGTCCACTGTGGATTTTTAAAAAAAAAAAAATTAGTACATTTAAGATGTACACAATGTAGCATTTATCATAAGGCATTTGGACCCATTGATGATATATCTTGCTTCTTATTTTTTCCTACTTTCTTTTTCCTCTTTAACTCTCTTTTACTTTCTAAAAGCTTTTTTTCCAGTTTTCCTCCAATTGTCTTTTTGTTCTTGTCCGATTTGTCTTTCCTCACCCCCACTTCTCTTTTTTGCTTGAATATTTTCTTCCTATTTCCCAGTATCTATATCTGGCTCCTCTTTACACTTTTAGTTTCTCATGCTAAACAAAGAGAGAAGTGATTAAATGTGTGTCTGATTTATTTCATTTCAGAGTATGTCTCAAGGTGCATCCACTTAGCTAGACATGTCTGAAGCTTATGCTTCCTTATGGCAGAGCAGTAGTCCATTGTATAAAAAAAACCCATGTCATCTGCATCTACTCATCCACTTTCAGACTGTTTCCAAGACTTAGCTATCACCTACTGTGCCACTGCAAATGTTAGGCTGTGTATGCCACTATGGTATGATGCTTTTAATTCTTGTAGGCAGATAGAAGAAGGGGAATAGCAGTGAAGAATGAACCCTTCAGTACTAGCTTATGAGGACGTTCAGCTTCCACAACGTTGTGCCAGTCTACACCCTCCCCAACAGTGGAGATAGCCGTCATTTTCGTCTGTATGTACTTTCAATAGAATTTTTAATCTCCTTGATATCTGACTGTATCTGTTTCATGGATTCTACTTATTTCCTATGGTGTATGATCATGGTTTCCAACACTTTCCTAAGCTTCTCTATTTTTTAATATGTGTCGGCTCTAGAGTGACTAACCACTCATTTCATTATGATGATCATCTCTATAGTTACCTGAAAAGTTGTTTCTGATTTATTTTTTTCTGAGTCCTAATTCATCTGCTGTTTACTTCCACTATTTCAGAAAGTCCAGAGGGGTAGCTTTCAAATTATTCTAACTCAAGCCCACTAGGTTTTCCTGCTAAACACTGACCTTTGTGAATATTCTCTTTTGAGCGAAAGAGGTGGCAACAGGTAACTGGGGTGGACCAGTCTGCCTGGAAGTCACCTGGTACATCAAGGGGAGGTAACCAAATGGAACTTAAGGGAACTAATTAGATACATATCCCCAATTTTATATTTTCTTAGCTATAGAATCATAATGTTTGCTCTTACTGTTTAAAAATGAAAACCCATTACATAAAACGTTTGACAATTGCTAAATCTCATCACCCATTATCAGTATTGGTAATTGTACGGTAAACAGAAAACTGTAACTGCTTCGACCACGTGATCCTCTTGAGTAACAATATTGGTGGGTGCTTGGGAAATAACAAAACCAAAACTTTGCACCAAAGGTCAGAGGACAGTACTGTACAAAATGACTAAGAGAAGGAGAAAAATGCATTCTCAGGCCCCGAACCCACCCAGTACAAACTCAGGAGACACTAGTACAGAAGAAATGGGGAGTCCACACATCTGAAATTGCTTAAATAATAGCATCTGAAGCAAAGAAACAACTGCAGAAATGTACAGAGGATATCAGATCAGATATAATCTCTGCAGTTGAAATGATAACCACAATGAAAGAATTAGTAGCTGTCTCTAAAGAAGAAACAGAATAAAATAGAGGAGGATAGAAAAATGATGGAATCCTTCAATGAGCAATATAGGAAAGAAATAGAATGCATGAAGCAGATTCAAGGAGATATTCAAGAGACCAAAAACCAAATTAAAATTTGGGAAAATGGTCTGTATGAAAGTGAAGATAGAGTTTCAGATCTTGAAAATAATGTTGCAGCCAGTGAAAGGTAAGGGAAGATATGCTAAAAACAAAGAGGATGCAGGAAAAAATAATTTAACATCTGTCCTGTTAATTTGTCTTGAAACTGTCTCATTGCTATTTGTTCTTCAATAAAAATAAAAAAAATAATTCAACATCTGCAAGGTGATGCAAATATGAACAACATAGGATTAATAGGTATCAATGAGAAAGAAAGAGTCAATACAAATGACATAAAAAGAATATGGGCAGAAGTAATAGCAGAAAACTACCCAAAGACAGGGAAACACTTTGACATTCAGATAACCCAAGCATATAAACTCCCAATAACAATAAGTCAAATAAAAACACGCTGAGACATAATTAAGATCCAAGAAGTCCAGCATAAGAATAACATGCTAAAAACTCTGAGAGAAAAGAAACAGATTACATTGAAAGGAAAACCCATCAGAATAATGGTACATTTCTCTTCACAAACCATCTAGTCAAGAAAGCATGGAGTAAAAACTTCAAGTCCTTCAAGAAAACAATTTCCAGCCCAGACTACTGTACCCTGCAAAATTCTCCTTCAAGTTTGATGGAGAAGTGAATCATGAAAAACAACAACTATAGAAGTTCATGATGGCAAACCAACCCTACACAGACTACTAAAATATATCCTAGAGAGGGACCAAAATGACAGCTCCATGAATGAGAATGGAAAGAACCCACTAAGTAGGGCAAACAAATGCAGGAGAAAAAGGAGTAAACAACAGCAGGTAAATAACATGTCAATCATAAGTCAATATATTTCAATTATAACCATCAATGTAAATGGATTCAATGCACCAATTAAAAGAAAGACTGGTGCATTGGATTAGGAAGCAAAATTCAAAGATATTCGGTATACAAGACCGACAATTAACTCAAAGAGAGATTCATACATGCCTCAGTATCTCAGAAAAATACAGGAGTAGAAATCCTGTTTTCACAGTCTGAACCTCAAAACAAGAATGATCAAGCAAAACAAAGAAGGGTACTACATACAGGAAAGGGGAAAATTTCAAGAAGAATAGGTAATAGACACTAAGTTCATACCAAACATGGGAGCACCCAGCTATAAAAAAAAATTTAGTCTTAGCCTTCATATATTAGTGGATGCAACTTGAAGATACACTCATGAGTGAAACAAACCAGACCCACATGTGTAAATATTGTATTTTATATCTAGTGTAAGAACTCAAAAGAAGAAATCAAAATTGAAAGATGTAACACAGTTAAATGGAAAGTGAGAGCTTAAGTTTTAAACAATGAAGAAAGGGAAAGGAGAAAAGTTAGGAAGTATGGCTGGGCAAAACCATACATGTGTGTAAACAAGATGATTAAGGCAATGATCTAAGGATCGCTATCATGCTTTTGAAAATAGCAGTTAATGGGTAGGATTCTCACTTGACTAATTCCATATGCTGATATCTGTGAACTAAGTAACTACATTGAGAATAGAAATGTGTTTTTTTTTTGTTTTCTGGTTTGACAGAACCAGGGATTGAACTCAGGTCCTAGTGCTCACCAGACAAGTGCTTCTTTTATTCTAAAACCATGCTTGAAATACCAATTATTTTGGTCTCCTATAGTTCCATGTGATTGACCACACTGGTAAAGCATTCTTCATTCATAAAGATGCTGGTGTCTTAGTTGAGAATGACCTGAAAATATTACACCTGTCAAGTAGATTGTTCAGGACAGCCTGGACCACCTGGATGCTCCCTCCACAAAGAGGAATTAAGGGAGGAAGTGTGGTCCCTCCACAAAGTGATAGAGTGCTTGCTTCAAAGGGACTTGTAAAGGGGAATAATACAAACAGCTCAGGTTTATGACAAAACAGAAAATGCTGTTTATTTTTTCATTATTTCATGTAGAGTCAATGTGTGTAAATAAGCCTGCATTTAGTGAATTCATTTTATGAAAACTGTGCCTGATTGTGACAGGATGAACTAATTAACCACAACAATCTTCAGAGTACTCCAGGCTTTAATCTTGCCCAACTGGATTCAAAAGAATTGGTTTGCTCAGCTAATTTCCACTCAATACAGCGTCTCACACATTTTCCCAGTTTTTTTTTTCTTCTTAATAAGCAGACATCATTTGGCTCCTACTCGACAGCAGGATTCTTGGAAGTATTTTGAATGACTGTAGATAAATTAATTAAATTAAGGGAAAAGCAAAAATTGCAATTGTGTTTTGCTGTTTCTTAGGACAGTGCATGAGGACATCAGTTTTCAGATAATGGCACTGTTTGAATAGACATAGAATTATTATATATGAGCTGGTTCTTATTCTCTAAACTTCACCAATGTCAGTGTAATAAAGGAAAGTGATGACCTTACATCCCAAACCCTGTTTTTTTTTTGTTTTTTTTTTTTTTTTTTTTTTTTTTTTTTTTTTTTTTTTTTACCATTCTCCACATTATGTATGGGTTGGGCAAGGCCCCACAGTCCTTCCCAACAGGGAATGTTTTGTGTTTTCCTTGTAGCCACATTATATGTAACCACAGAAAGTGTCAACTAACTTCTGTCTCTGTAGCACATGTAACTTTAAGACACAACATCTGTAAATTTCATCTACTGTCAAATTGCAATGTACTAGATCCAGACTTAGCCCATGTCCATTTAAATGAGAGTACAAAAATTTCCTCTAGTATTTTGAGCCCAGATTTCAGAGAACGTAGTTCCTCGGTGGTCTCAGCTGGATAATAAAGTTTGGTTACCTCCATTTTTTTAAGTGTTGCTCGCAGTGCTGTATCACCAGCAAAGCTGATTCTGCCACAATAAATGTCAAAAAGACAAACAGGAAAAACCATACATTAAGCAGTATGGCTTCAGAGAGACAGTGACAGAGACAGATACATTTACTTTAATTCTGATTAAGTAGAAAATGATGGATGCCATTTACTGCCTATCTGTATTGAGAAAACTAAATCTGCAAACATATTCCTAGTTTCCTTCATGGCCGCTTTTCTGAAATTTCCTTTTTTGGCAGGCTCAGGCTTCCATGAGGGTGGATCTGGTAAGGCAGCTGGAGGTGGGGATTGAACTTGGGTCCCCTGAACTTGACTGGGTTTGCCCGGGCAAGCACTTAAATAACTGAGATAACCCATAATCCCCCTGCTTTTCTTTACATGAAGTGAAAGTTTGTATTTTTAAAGCCTAAAGCAAAATAAAAAGGAATGACACCGAATTACAGTAAGATAATAGGAAAAGAACATGAAAGAGAAAAATTCTTATTTGTTTTGAGCCATTTACTGTTTACATAATGAAATGGCAAAGCATGGACCAATATCCCAAGAGGGATGGAATTTTATGTAAGGAAAATATGAACTAATAAAAAGTAACACTGAAAATATGAAGCCAATTCCAGTGGTTTGTTTTTAAGAAGAACAGCTATAAATTGCCGAACAACTGATGTCCAATATAGACATTTTGGAAGTTCTCAGAAAATACCTGGAGCTGTAAAGAACCATGGGAAGAATGCCCTTTGGCTTCAGATAAATAGTGTCTCAGTTACTCTTTTCTCATTGCTGGGACAAATACCTGACACCCAAAATGAAGGAAGGAAAGGTTTGTTTAGCTCACAGTTAGTGGAGGTTTCAGTCCATACTTAGCTGGCTCCAAGGCAGAGTGGCCCATGGCAGACAAAAACCTTTCCATGGCAGTGGCAAATAGCAGAGAACAAAGGCAGTGCCAACAGCACAGGCAGTGAGCCAGCCTCTCCCCCCTCCTCACATTGCAATGTGTATGACCTGCGCCAGTTAAGTGCGGCCTACACTCACAGTAATCAATTACCAAGTGCAGAAGCTGCTCCATGTCTGCATGAGGCTTTGGGGGGCCAACTAGACACAAACCATAACAGAAAGGGTAGTAAAGTGAACAAGTTCTTTGTCTGTTGCAGGGGAAAGTTATTAAGTTCCTCTATGCAGCAATTCTCCTATAAAATCTTCAAAGTCCCTGCCTATGAAATGAGAGAGTCTGACTGGAAGCCAGGTGTGTGGTAATAAACACTTGAAGAGCATCCTGCAGAATCTCCTCAGTCCTTTGTAAGGCACGTTCTCTGTACCATCTATTTGTGTGTTATTCTTCAAAAAGAAACAGTAAGAAGTTCTGAGAAAAATCCTTTTCATCTGTTACTTATAAAAGTGGCCCACTCATAGACTTCTATCCTACACTGAATGGAAGTTCATATTCCATCAGTGATTTAGTATATTATAAAATCTCAAAACAATTATTTTTAAAATACTGTAGCTTGTTAATAATGTAATAAATATAGTATGTGTTAGTTACTTTATTCACTATTGCTCATTTCATTCTGTTTCCAGATCATTCTCTTAAATAAAGTCTTCTTTCATCTTTTTGTGTTTTGTGTAGTTCAGAGGAGAAAAATGAGAGAAGAGAAAGGAGGAAGCATAAATTGGAGGAAATAAGAGAGAAATGCTAATTTTCGTAACGTACTGCTATGGTGCATAACTTGAAAACGCAGATGACAATCACTGGCAATAACAATAAGTGTACACATGCTTTATTTCAGTATTGCCAAGCATCAAGATGATCCTTCAAGGATGAATTTAGGAACCAAGTAGCTCTAAAAGCTAAATAGAAAAGAGAAGGCTTAAAAATAATTTAAGAAATTCATATGTTGTTAAAAATGAGACCCTGTATCCGTTTAAGAGATAAAAATATCAGATCAGTTTCTGGGATAAAAATAAGTTAATACATTTGGAAATAGTTTGCACAGGTGACTGAACAGGGAGGTGCAAATGCAGTGCGCTAAAGTGTGTTGCTTTGTTCACTGTTCCAAACGCATTCAAAGCAAATCAAGTCCATGACTAGCGATGAGCTTGTGATGACGGCCATGCAGTGCTGTAGTGAGTGAGGCTTGTGACTGATTGTCGCTGAGGTTCAGGCCAATTATGTAGGAAAATACAGTTCTTCCTGTTTAAGAATCTTCAGTATTCTTTGCTGGTGAAATAACTAAACATTGTATTAAGGAAAATTCTATTCTGTTGACAAGTATAATTGTATCTTACTACTTACGAAAACATTTTCATGACATTACCAAAAATGCACATCTTAAAATAATACAAACAATGAAAATACAGCCTGGAGTATTCGTGTATCGTTGATTGTGCACACAGGCATGCCTCCACGGAGACATTAGCACACATCTTTATGTCAGTTGAGATGTATTAGCTAACTACAAATTTTAAAATGAAAACAAAAGGTTAGGAAATAAATTTTGAATAGTTTTTCACTTCAAAAGATTATGGCACAGGAAAGAATCATTTGGTTGATCCTACTACTTTGCCATAAAGAAGGAAAAACTTGAATACTTTCAGGATAGAAAATGCAGACTGACACCATAATATTAAGTGAAAACATTTGGACAACACAAGCTTAAGTATCACGTGGTTTGTCTTAATTAAGAATCCTAAAATATAAATAAAGAGCACAAAAAGGATACATGATATGAAATACAGAGATGCAACTTTCTCAAATAGAAAGGCAAGTCCGAGAAGGGGAGGGAAAAGAGAGTGAAGACATGTTAAGGATTTGCTAACTCTGCATGAAGAGTATAATGATGTAATGCCAACATGTACTAATAAAGACAATAATTGAAAATAAGAATTAAACTCTAAGGGCCAGACAAATAGCTCAGCAGATTAAAGTGCCTGCAAGCAGGCACAGTGGCGTGGGGTTCAATCCCCAGATCTGCCGTGCCAGACCCTCCCCCAGGACACTCTAAATGGGTTATTGAGATGGCCTGGTGGCAAGTGCCTCTAATCCCAGCTCTTAGGAGGCTGTAAACAGGAGGATCACTATGAGTCCGATCTATAAGTGAGACCATGAACACCCTGTAGACTCTTCCCTAAACTGCAATAAAATATAAAATAATTAAACTCTCATATAGGCAATAATTCCGAAAGCAGTAATTCCAGATAGTGCGTATGTCTCAAAGAGACGGTCATGCTAATGTTTATTTATTAGAACATACTCCATATAGATACATAATGCAATGTCATGAATATATTATTTCACTTGAGGTTAATTTGTTGTAATCACATTCCTGTAAGTTCTTTCCTTTCCAAAGTATGTTTTGTTTATTGGAAATTACCTGTATTATCTTTGCTGTTATTAACTGCAAATATATACATTTATAAGAAGATATTGCCTTTTTATAAAGATATCTAGGGATGCATACTTTCAATATTTCTTTAATCAAATTCAGTATTTTATTTACCTGGTAGAAAAAAATTCTTTTCTTCAGTCTATAGGGAGCTTTACCTATGTATTCAGCACAATAGCAAATAGAATTTTTCATAGCAATATTGAGATATATATGCACTCTTGCAATATTTAGAGGACACATTCTAAGAAGGATGAAATCATTTTATTTAACCCAACCTATTAAAAGGCTGCAACACATACATTTCAATGTATAATCAATGCATAATACCTTTTTATTGGTTATTTTATCTCTTGTATTTTATATTCTCTTGATGGCACTACATGTCCATTTTTTTGTAGTGGGTAAGTGTGTTGCTTCATTCACAACATTCCAGCAACAAGATATAATTATTCCCTCTTGTCTATTCTTTTTCCAACAACTTTCTCTATCTCTTTGACAACAGCCATTTTAATAGTTTTAGAAGAACCTTCATTATTGCTTTGATTTGCACTTCCTTGATGGATCGGTAGATTTGGAGCCCATTTACACACTTGGACATTTTCATACCTTCCTGGGAAAAACGTCTGTTCAGGTCTTTACCCACTTTTAATCAGAGCATTTCTTTCAAGGTTATTAAGTTGTATGAGTCCTTATACATTCAGTTTATTTCAGGCACCTTTATTTTGGAGAGTATAAAATTTACAGCAAAATAGAATAAAAAAGATGATGGACGACTCTAATCTTGTAGAACTCAGCTTCAACAAATTTAAATTTATGGTGTATTTTTCTCTTTCTATATTCTCACTCATGTCCTTAATTCAACTGGTAATTCAAAGTCAATCTTTAATATCAAATAGCATCATTTCTAAATCATTGGCATTTCTAAATCAAATGA
Source organism: Ctenomys sociabilis (assembly GCA_004027165.1). NCBI lineage: Eukaryota > Metazoa > Chordata > Mammalia > Rodentia > Ctenomyidae > Ctenomys > Ctenomys sociabilis. The sequence continues at coordinate 9,445 of PVKA01037244.1, read as the reverse complement.
GATCATGTCTTGTACGTAGTTTATAAGATAAAAAAGCATATGACACTTAAAATTATTCCTATATTTGAACAGATAATACAAAATTATATATATATATATATATATATATATATATATATATATATATATATATATTTCCCATGGCTAGGAATATATTTTTTCAATATTTTTGTGTTAACATAAACATAAGAATGGTAATACTTGTATAACAAATTAAATAAAAGATAACTGCTGCTTACGTCTCTTAAAACCCTTCCACATGCACATCTTCCTAATGGTTTTCTTTCTAGGTATGTGACATTTGGGAGGACAGGAGTTTTATGCTTGGATAATGAACAGTCCCAGGAATTGCTTGCAAGAGTCAATGGGTATGACATTCTTCCACAACACTTAATTACGTATTTCCTTCAGGGAAAATGGTTCTCTTTTCGTAACTTCACATTTTTCTTTCATAAGATTAGGTGTCCTTAAATGTCTTGTGATGGTTGATTATCCATTTATGAATGAAAGCCTTTGTCACATTAGAAACAATAAGGATCTTCACACTGTGAAGTGTTTTCCCACTGGCTCTCTGACTGGGAAAGGGAAGGGCAGATGCTGTATGAAAGGCTTGTGACGTGGACTAATGGGCTTCCCTGTAGAGCAGGAGCTCTCACATTGGGCTTCAAGTTAGAGTCTACACATGCTTAGAAATCTTGACACTCTGACCACTACCATCACCATCCATAGTTACATCAGAATGCTTGTGGTTTTATCCTAGATATTTTATTTTTCTGAACTCACCAGATTAATCTGTGTGCAGCCAAGTTTGGGCAGCAGTGCTCCTGCCCCTGAGCCCAGGCCTAGCCATGGAAACAGACTGTAACAACCTACACTTTTATGGCTGGACAGGGTTATCTTTATTCCTTTTGCAAACCCACTGAGCTGATCCTGTGGAACCCTGAGCATAAATTCACCTATTTTCTTGCCTATTTCATGATCATTCCTTCTTAGGCAGATGTCTTGATTTTTATCAAAATTGAGAGGAAAAAATCTCCTCTGGTGAGTTGTTCTGTTTGGAAATAGTGGTCCTTGGAGGGAAATAGGGAGCTGAGACCATGTTCCAACCTCTGTCAGGAAAACAGTTATTGAGAGAATTACCCCAAAGAAATCTTACGAACTTTCTTGTTATTTGGCTTAGCCTGTTTGGGTTGCCATAACCAAATACTACCGTCTTAGTTACTTTTTCCTTGTTGCTGGAACAAAATACCTGACACTCAAAATTAAGGAAGGAAAGGTTTATTTAGTTCACAGTAGTGGCGGTTTCAGTGCATACGTGGCTGGTTCCACAGCAGGGGCACATGAAGTGGGCCGCCATTCACGGCTTCACAAAACAGCAAAACCCAAAGGGAGGAGCAGCAGCTGTGGCAGCTAGCGAGGTGCTCTCCCTTCCTCAGATTTTATGCAGATTACATGTCCCAGGGTGGGTGTAGCACTCAGACCCATAATCCCAGTACTGGATCATAAATCAAACACAAACTCTAGAAGCTGTCCCACAATGGCAAGAGGTTTGGGGGGATGTGTGTTGTAATAGCTACTGAGTGAGTTACTTAAACAGGAGAAATTTATTTTTCTCATGAGTCCAGAAACTAGCAAGTTAAGACAGTGAAGTGAGTAGATGTGATTTCTCCTGATGTCTCTCTCCTAGGTGTGCAAAGGCTGTGTTCTCACAAGGCCCTTCTGTGTGTGTTCTTCATTTCCTCTTCTGGAGAGGGCCACAGTTCTACTGGGTCAGAGTGCTATATTTAAAACTTCACTTAATTATCTTAATGAAGTTTCAGTGTCCCCATAAAACCATATTGAGTTTTAGGACTTCAACATATAACGATGGGCACAATTCAGTTCAGAGTAGTTTTTCTAATTTTAGGTCCTTGGCAGTACTTCTAGTGAACAGTGATTCCTCAGGATGAAATTTCTGCTGAGCTTGTGTCATTCATTCTCATCAACACCACAGTAATCATTCTCATTTATCATCTTCTTTCTTTCCACTTTCTGTTTCTACTTCCTTCTTTCCAATTCCCCTCTTTGCTTTTTTCCCCTTTCTTATTCTAGTTCTTCCTCATCGATTTCCTCCAGTTAAAATTTCTCAAAATTTTCTCATCCAATGACTGCACCTTGAATAAATGGGTAACAATATAATCATTATCTGTTGTTATGTTTGTGAGTGCAAGCGTGTGTGTGTGTGTGTGTGTGTGTGTGTGTGTGTAGAGCAGAATCTATTCCAGAATGATGGCCCGGAAAATATGTACTATCTCCTTTCTGTCTCTTAGCAACCGGAACTACATAGTGCTGGGACCTGGATTGAAACATAGATGAAGTGGTTCCCATGAGGAAGTTGGGGGCAATGCAGATAGAACTGTAAGGAAGGAAGGAACAAGTTAGGGTGAAGTCCAAAGTCAGTGCAGCTTTTGATCCGCATTTTATGGCTTACAGAAATAATTTGTTGTCTATGGTCCTTACTTTTAATGTAGGAAGTGATAACATATGTCAGATCTGTCTTATAGGAAGTACAATTATCAGCTGCTCAGCTCAAAGGACACTGCCAACCCAATATCAAGTTAAAACTTTCAGATTCTTATACCTTAAGTCAAAGTTATGCACATAAGAACATTAAGATTATGAGCTATTTTTGACCTTGGGTGCTGCACAAACAATGGCACAATGGTAAGAATATGACTTGTACAGGGGGGTTCATGTTCTTCTACTATTTTATAGACATCTAGATAATTCTCAATGAAGTGGGTGGTATTAAATAGGCACTAAGAAAATGTTTGCTATATTAATTAATCAAAAATGTTTTGCTGTCAACATATCCAGAAAAAAAGTCTAAGTGACATGTGACATGAGAGGGTACTTAATAGCAGTGATTTCAACTTAATTTAGGTGCTAAAGGAAATATAAAAATTGCAAAAGATGTGATTTATGTCCAGCTAGAGTCTGTACTTCAGCTGTGGAGATGGTCAATTCATTAATCATTAATCATGAAGAAGAAAAGTAAGTTTGTAAAGAAGGGAAAAAGAGACAGAAGTGTTATGCATTATGGCTTCATTAATTCATGTCACACAAATGTCACTTTTGCCATTCAGTCTCAAACATATTAAGTATAAACCTTTTCGTAGCACATGATAGGGTAGACCGTTATTCGTAAATTCTCTCTATGGACTCCACAGTGTCACCAAAAGGACTCATAAATATGCCTGTAATGGGCTTTGAATGCGACCTCCTTATGTACATAATTCTTCATCTTGATAGCAAGTACAAAGAGCCACAAATCCAGCTTTAATTAACAGCAACACTGTGATGCTTAGACACAGACCACAGGCTCTTAGAATCTGTTGGCCTTTCTATAAAGAATTTTTTTTTTCTCACAGGGTCAAAATTAATTAATGTCTTTCCAAAGTATTTAGCAGCTCACTGTCTCAGAGATAGCTAAACAAGTTCACTGAACTGTATTTGTGTATCAAGGGTGATATAATCAGGCTGCTTTGAAGAGAGCACTTTGTAAAAAATTACAGGGTCTAAAGTAGTGATTAACAAGAAGGAAAATAAAGTAACCTGTCAGAATGGTTCTGCTCCTTTATCTGCTGACAACATACTTATATACACCACTGCAAGGCTAATCAGAATCAAAAATTATGGTCTTTAATGAACTTACAGAGACTATCAAATGTCAAAAAGGAAAATAAATATTCCCATCAACAGTCCTTAATTGCCCAATAAAAATAATCATTTTTATGTTATTTTTTAAACAAATAATTAATATCTATTAACTATTTTTTATCTTGGCCCACATAATACTATAATATTTTTATAATACTGATAATATCAGAATAGTAGCATCAGTCCTTTTGAAATACTTTCTGGGTGAGAGAAAAGATGGAATCACATGAAGTTCCCCCAATTGTATCAACATGTTATTCTCTCACTTATGTCACAAAAATGAAAATTGGCTTATTTCTCAAGGAAAAGTATGTATTTATCTATTTAAATTATTGGAAAAGTAAGCTAAAATTCCATTTACCACATATATCCACTTTCATAATGGTTACTCAAGTGAATGCATTAGAAAATTTCATAGATATAAAATTTTGATACATTAGTATGCTACAACTAAATTGATGCTCTTCAAAGTAATTTACAAGAGGGCTAACCAAATAGCTCAGGGGATTAGAGTGCCTACAAGCAGGCTCAGAAGACTGGGGTTTGATGCCCAGGCCTGCTGTGCTGGCCCTGCTCCCCAGGGCATGCTGAGATGGCAATTGAGACTGGGCGTGCTGGCGCACTCCTGTAATCCCAGCTCTTGAGAGGCTGTAATAGGCGGATCACTATGAGTCAGATCTACTAGTGAGACCCTGAACACCCTGTAGACTGTTACCTAAAATACAAAAAAATTAATAATAATAATTTACAGACACAATTGTGTGAATTATATTCTTTTTATTTTTCTTTTCTATTTTTTTCTTAGACAGAGTCTTGCTATGCAGTTTGGGTTGGCCTCACGCTCACTTTTGCAATACCCTTGCTATTCTCAAACTTGCAGAGATTCTCCTGTCTCAGCATCCCAAGTGCATGGTGGGTGCCAACATTCTGGCCTGAGAGTGTGTTCCTGGAGATTAGGGCCAAGAATGCATGGCATGTGGGGCTGGGATCAAACTCTGGTCCTTGTGCTTGCCAGGTAAATGCTTTTATCTCCAAGCCATCTCCCTGGCCCCTGACCTGCATTATAAAGCTACTAAGTCAAATAAATATACTTTTCTTTGAAGACAAATATGTTAAGAGCAGTATATACAAGACAAGCTTATCGAAACATTTTATCCAGCCACTAGAATTATAAGAAAAAGTTTCATTATTTGTATTAGTATCAAAAGAATGCCAGAAAAATGCATTGTTTAGTAATTTAAATGGATATAAAGAAGTACTGGAGTAGAAATTAATAAGAATGTGGAAAAATCATTTATTCTTTTGTAGTGGGAAATCTTAAAAAGTTCCATCACACAAACATAAATACATTATCATCACATACACCAAGTCATCCTTTAAAATAAATATTTCCATTTCTATTTACTTTTCATCCTTATTTTTGGATATATTCTCCCTCTTAACTCTATCACTCATCCTAGTAACCCATGTTGATAAACACATGTGTATCCTTTCCTCCAAGCTTCTCATTGTCATACATGGAAAAATCTACCAACTGCTGTTGTTTGGTTTAGAAAGACTTGATCACATTATAGTGTAATTTTGCATATTGTTTCACACCCTTAACAATGATTTGGAGATCTCTATAAATTAGCTGCACAACACTAAAAACCTCCCTTTCAGTAGAGGCATAATATTGCACATTGTGTATGTTACAAATGAGCTGTGCCTTAGGACCTTGTAGGTTCTCAACAGAAGATGACCTGTTGGTTTCTCCCTCCCTTGCCAGGGGATAGTCAGTACCTTCCAAAGAGGTTTTGATTTGTTATGATTGCCTAGAAAGGTGGGTGCTTCTGAGAGCCTGATGGAAGAATCCCAGGAATTCTACTAAACATTTTGCAGTCCATAGGATAAACTCTCAACAATTTGTTTGGTTGACACAAACATCACAATCACTGGCTTGATACTTGTGCCAGCCCCAGGCTGACCTTCCTCTGCCTGTGTCACTCTTTCCTTAGGTGTACATGTGGATCCTTTCCTTTAAGCCCTTGTTCAAATGACATCTCCTCTGTAGCCTATTTTGACCAACCTATTTAATAGCATCTTCCCTTGATTCTCAACACACACGGCTGTTAACCTACCTGGTAGCACTATTTTGCTCTTTTATTTTTTTCTGCTTGGCTTTTTTATATATCTGTTTGAGACAGAGTTTCACCCTATAGTTCAGGCTGGTCTTCACCTGTCCTTGTAGCCTAGGCTGCCCTCAAGCTTAGAACAACACTCCTGCCCAAGCCTCCAGAGTGTCAGAATTTTAGGGGTATGCTAGGCCTCACTCTGGACTTCTAATAAGTTGTAGAATTTAGAGATCATGCTTTTCCATTATCATTTATCTTTTTTTTTTTTTTTTCTAGAATGTAAGTGTCACTGGGAGAGATATTTGTCTGTTTTATTCTCTGTTACATCAGAGACTAGAAAGGGCCTAGCTTTTGATAAACAAAGAGCTGAGCAAGGAAACCCTAATACATAATGAGCATTCACTTTTAGAATGTTTTTTTCCCCATTTTTCCAATTTTAGACTACAAACAATGTTAAAGTAAATGTCCTCACATACAAATTATTATCTTTGTATTCTTATATGTCAATGTGAACATATAAATTGGAATCACAAATTAGCTTTTGGGTTGTGGGAGGTTGACTGTGTCTATATATAACAAAGTTTACTTTCTGTTGTCTTCTAAAAGTTTTATTTTATCTGTTACATATAGGCCTTTACTCCATCTGTAGTATATGTCTGTATGTGATGTAGAAGTGGGGTTTAATTTGTTATCCTTCTTGGCAATAAGTGTATATGTCAGCACCATGGTAAATAATACATATTTTTACTGTTTTGAAATATATAAATTTCTTACACATTAAATTTTCTTAATTACTGGGATTCACCTCTTCAACCTAAAATGCAGTGCCCAATAGCTTAGTGGTGTTATAAGGAAGAGAAGAAAAGTGACATCGAGGGCAATCTGCTTTACTCCACGTTCACCAATTTAAATGTGAACCTTACCCCGAAACACCCTTCATGTTGATGCATACAATTAAGTATCATACATCCCAGGCTATTGTTAATCATATATTTAGGCATATTGAAAGAATATTGAAATTAAAGACAAATTAGACAAAAACAAACACAAGGATAGATATTCAAAATATATAAATATAAATATTTGAAGTTCATGATATGGTTAGTCTATCTGGCATGTAAAAATATCAAAATTAGTGCTCTCTTTTCTTTAGTCATGTAATAGCTAACCCAATCATGCATACTCTTCTTTTGCAAATGTTGCTTTATTCTACACGATCTTGTTCTTTTATTCAGCTGTTTTGAGATATATTCATTTATCATGGTTCTCTAGAGAAACGGAACTAATAGGATGCATGTGCATATAGAAGGTGATTTATCTAACGGACTGGTTCACATAGTTATAAGACCTGTTAATCCCAAAATCTGTAAAGGAGTCCCAGAAAAACCTAGGGCACATAAGGATTTTAAGGGCAGGCTTTTGAAGAAATCCTCCTGCAGGGAAGCTAATCTTTCTTCCTCTATTCAGATCTTTATCTAAAAGGAGGCTGTGGCATTGAGGGCAATCTGCTTTACTCCACTTTCACCAATTTAAATGTGAACCTCACCCCAAAACACCCTTCAGGTTGATGCATACAATTAAGTCTCACACATCCCAGGGTATTGTTAATCATTATGACATTCTATGTTGTTTTTAATCCACCATGGAACACTGCATTATTTTAAGACTTCTAAGAAAAGTGTTCAGTCTTCAACAACTTATAGGTGAATGTAAGCTTTCAGGCTCATTTCTACTTTGATACTTTTAATAATAAAGATATTAAATATCCCAATACTTGCAGATCATAAAGCAGGAAGCAAAGCCTGAGGGACGCTCACTCAGTCTCTAATCACTCACCTTTCCCATCTTGGTTTCCGCACTTCACTGTGACAGTACTGAGACCAGTGATCAGTTGAATGGCCACCGTGACAGCAGGATTTATCATAGCCAACTGTATCTGTCTGCCTTTGGCACCTATAAATTCAGGTAGCACCCACCCACCCCAGCCCCAGTTGAGAACCTTAATGACACCTTTATGGAGCAGTGAGTAAAATCTGTGATCTCTTTAATGATGAGGCTTCTTTGCAACAGCATCAGGTCTGGATCCATTTAGTAGTTCAGGGATTAAAACAGAAGAAACTAGCCCTCTTTCCACAAGGCCTGTTGAATTGCAACCCCAGAGAGACCCAGTGTGTGCTCTGACATTCAGTTGCAGCCGGCTTACAGCCCAGCAGAGCATTTGGTGTGGGCATTGGTAATAGATTTACCTGGTGTGTGGTCAGTGTCTGTACTTGATGCTCCAGTAGGAACTATGCTGCCAATAGACCAATCCAAGTCATCTTCAGTGTCCTGTGTAAGACTGCAGGCTGCAGTCCAGTTGCCTGAAGTGGTTTCAAAATTGCAGCTCCCAGGGATGCTTGTGTAATGTCCTAGCAAAGCAAAATGTTTATGGAAGGTTCTGAATATGTCTATGGCACTTCATAATACACCACATTTTTGGTGATTTAAAGTTAGAATGTGATTATTTCAATTTTTTATCAATATAGACAACCAACATATTTGAACTCATTTTTATATTAACCATACAAAGTTTTTTATCAAAAGATATGAAAGCAGTGTAAGAGTAACATCATTTTCACATTAAGGAGTTATCTTGATTAACTAATAATATTTTTAAGTGGTAGATAAATTTGTGCTTATAGATGAAATGAGCATAACATGATGATCATACAAATAATCCAGAGCTAGTAAACAACAGTTCATGTTTTCCAAATGTTCAATACAGACATTCACATTACTCTGATGTTTGAACAGTAGATTCCATTAAAGAGACAAAGTCACTTACTAAAGAAAAGTCTGCAGTGGAACAAGAAGTAAGATGTATAGGACACAACCTTTTTCAGGTACTGTATTAATCATACTTCAGAATTAGACACTAAATAATGAAAACTTCTTTTCTAAAAGTATTGTTTGATATTTCATTAATAATTAAATTGTTCACAATGAGAAAATTTAATAGATAACTGAATGTCTACTCTAGTTGTCTGTGAAAAGTTGGATAATAAAACCCTGCAGCTAGGGTTTCATTTGTCTTTCTTTTTCATTTCTTTTTTTTTTCACACAGCAGTTATTATTTTTGAGCACTCACTGTAAAATCTGACTATGTTCCCCAGACAGAATGAATTATTGGTCTATTTAATCAGTATGAATCAATTGAAATTGTCATTGACTTCTCCTTTCTTCTTACAAAGATGAAGTTTGTGGTATTTTAAACATTTCTTCTTGGTCATAACTTTTCTTAACATGAAAACTTTAGCCAATAAAATCTTAATAAGACAACATAAGACTTGCTGTTAAATGAATGCCAAACACATCATAGAGCTTTGATAAATTATTAACATTTAAACTTAAGTAGTGTAAGATTTCAGTCCTAAAAATGATAATCCCAGCACTCGGGAGGCTGAGGCAGGAGGATTGTTGTGAGTTCGAGACCAGCCTGAGCTACAAAGTGAGCTTAAGGCCAGCCTGAACTGCACAGTGAGACCCTGTCTCTCAAAAAGACCAAAAAAAAAAAAAAAAAAAAAAAAAAAAAAAAAAAAAAAAAAAAAAAAAAAAAAAAAAAAAAAAAAAAAAAAAAAAAAAAAAAAAAAAAA
>PVKA01037243.1:0-14985 GCA_004027165.1 Ctenomys sociabilis | reverse complement strand
CTTGTCACTACTGGTTTAACTTAGCTGTCTACCTCCTCCACGTAAGAAACAAGTTGCATGAGGGTGGGGACTCTATCTCATGTTAAGTTCTAGATTTCCTATGCCCAGCACGGTAGTATTTGCTGAACAAAAGAATGAATGGTTCAAGCAAGGCCCTGCATAGCCACGTGCTTGCTCTTCTCAGACCTTTGCTGTGAAACTCTAGGCTCCGGCTGCTGCAAAGCCTCGGCTCTGTAGGGCCTTCTGCTCTCAGACACAAGGGGCCGAAAACCCTTCAGCAGAGCTGGAGCCTAGGAGCGCTTCTGTCCCCTCTTCTGCCCCTTCCTTGCCCATGCGGGACAGGTAGTCATCCGTGGAACCCACGGAGGGAGGAGAGGGTAGGAAATACTCAAGGGGAAAAGTGGGTGAGCGGTGCAGGATTCAGGGGTGGGGGAGAGAATGAGTCGACAGGAAGTGCCAGTGAGAGGAGGTGAAGGGGGGGAGGGTGAGGCCCGGGCTGGGACCCTGCTCACGGGGCTGGCAGGAGACTAAGGCTGCCTCTGAGGGCTCTAAGTCAGACAGAGAGAGGAGGCTAAGAGGAGGAGCGGAAGTGCGACAGACGAAATAAAGATAGGTAGAAAGGAAACAAGGGGATTGGAACTTTAGATTTGTACTTTTAAGAAACTGCAGCTTCAAAACACTAAATACAAGATTGCAACATCTTTTTGGTCATTAGACCTTTTTTTTTCCCCCTTTTCTACCAGGCTCCCCCTCTTTAATGCTTAAGTATTAAACTGGGCTTGTTTTTTTCCAGTACTGTAAGTTCACACATTCCACCCTAAAGGCCACAGCGCTATTAATGGTCCACATCTCTGGTCTCCAAACACGTGCACTCTGCATTTTAAGCAACCCCAGTGGGTGACCTGACAGACACGAGGGATTCACATCTCAGAGGACCCATCATGTGGACATCCTCAAGACCATGCAAATATCCCCAGCCTCAGACCACATGCTTAGCTCTGTGCACCCTGAGTGTGTTTGTTTGATTCTGCTTAGCAAATCTGCCTATGTTACTCCTAGACAGACCCTGGAACACTTGACAAGAGTGGAGGAACCTCCTTGGGTTGGGGGTGAAGTCCCTCTTCTTTTGAGGAAAACCCTTGGGCGCCCTCTAGAGACAGGATGACTCAGCCAGCCCCAAGGGCTGTTGGTTCAGCTGCGGGGGTGAGGGGTGCTGCTCAGTAAGGACAAGGGACAGCCTCTGTGGCTTTGTCTCAGGGGCCACATGCACGCGTGGCTTCGAGGTGCAGTAGCCAGGGGTTCTGGAAGGCCAGGTCAGGCCAGAGTCTGGCCATGCGGAGTGGAAGTCAGATTCCCAATTAATGGCAGCAGCAGCAAAGCCAGAGTGGTAACAGTGGTCAGGTGCAGGGCACCAGACTCAGCCAGGAGGATGCAAGGACTCCGTGGGCGTGGGGCAACTGAGTCATGGGAGCTTCAGCTTGGAGAAGGCGGCAGGCGATACAGCAGCTGGTGTGGCACTAAGAGGAGCAGGGCATCTCTTGAGAGGAGGTGGAGGTCTGGACAGGAACACTGTACTGCTCTCCACATCACCCCTGGATTTGTTTTTTGGGTTTTTTGTTTGTTTGTTTGTTTTTTGAGGGAAAAACTTTATTGGATATAAAAACTTCTGTCGGAGAGGGGCAGAAGGGGGGTCCAAGTGAGTTGCCCGGGGAAGCTGTCTCTTTCAGGGACTTTTATAGGGAAAAACCATGCGGGTCTAAGGTAAAGAAGGGTTCTTGCTTAGGTGGATGTGGGGTGGGACAAAACTATGGTCAACCAATGGGATTACAAGCTCCATTGCTCAGGTAAAGTTGAGTAGGCCCAGGACCAAATGGGGAAGTGAGTCATGTTAGTAAGCAGGCATGAATATGGGACAGGGTCTCTTCCCCTTAGGGGTTGGGCTAGTGACTCACTTGGGTTTTTTCAGGTGATTGCTACCTATTTAGAATATCAATCTCTGGTGTTACTCTTTTAGCATCTGTCTGGTTCACAGCAGGAGCCTCTGTTCCTCCCCAGAGTTGCAGATACCTTGTTTCCTGTTATTATTTCTTTCGCGGTCCTGGCCCTGACTGCCTAAAAAATATTTCTATCTAACTCTGCTGCCTGCAACATTCCCCCCTCTGAAAAAGTAACCCAAACTGCCTTGAGGGATTTGGGCGATGACCGATGACCGCTCTGGCTTCTTCACGCTTAAAAGGGTCGTAGTTGTGAACCGGCAGTCAGATATATTCTTCAGAGGTTCTATCTAAAGGCCCTCAATAGATGACAGGCATTGCCTTACAGCTTTGAATCTGGAGAAGACAAAGGCAAGGAAACAATTAAGTATGTATGGGTCAAATAATCATATCAACAGGATGACTATGAAAAAGACAAGTTCGATATCTCAAATGTGGGGTTTAATCCCTTTTTTATTTTTTATGGCCATTTTGTATAGTTTCAAACAAACTGGCATTTTTTATTATTATTGGGGTACATGAATTGTCAGAAATAGAGAAAACACCAAGTACTCTCCAGTTGGCAAGTGGGGCCACTGGCTTGGTAAGTACCAACAAATCTGTATGAGCACCTACTGAGAGTTTAACAGGCTTTTTTTTTATATTGACAGTTAACACGGGTTCCCTCGGGCTTGGGAGGGGAGACACATAACTACCTCAGTCTGAATTTTTTTTTTGACTGCATCATAAACACTTTTTTTTCTAGCAGCTTGGGACATTTTTTGTTTGAAATATCTCTTTTCTCTGTCTGGATCTAGGAAAGCATAACTTTTTTTCCATTTTTGGACTGGCCTTCATTCCTGTAGGCTGTTAGTATCACCATTTTTCTTTTCCATTTATAATTTTATTTTGTATCCTTTTTACTGAGACACATTCTGAGCAATGTTTACCAACTTAGACAAATTTATTTTTGTAAACCCTTTTTACTTCTACAGCTCATGTCAGACACTGACGTCCACTGAACAACATAGAGACAAAATCTGGTGGATGTCAGTTAAAAGAATCTTAATCTAGCATATGTTATAGATTTTACCTATAATAATATATGATTATTTATTTTACCTATAATAATATATGATTATTTACCTATAATAATAATCATATAATATATGATTACCTGGGTTTTGGTATCTTCTAGGAAAGAACAAATTTTTTGAGAAATTGGAGCACAAAGCATGAACATTTGAGCTAAAAAGTATATTTATAAACTTTTTTGAGACCTAGCAATAGTAACTTACTAGCTCTGAAACCTCTGTATTTATGGAGTCTGACAGTTTGTTATAAGTCTCTCTAGCTCTATGAGCATGAAATACCTGAGTTATATCAGAAATCAACCAGATTAATTTATGTATTTATGGTGAAACACACAGCACTTAGTCAGATTAAACCAATGAAATACCTTTTAAATCTTATATATGAACAAGATATTACATTTGTAAACGTCAGTCTCAGCATCATCCTGATTAGTAAGTAACCTGAATATATTGTAGTATCTTAGTTATAGCTAAAGCAACACACCTTTTAAAATCTTTTTATTGAAGTACAATGACTGTAAGGAAGCTCAGGGCTGGAGAAGGACAAAGAGACTTGTGCCAATGTCCAGCAATGGGCTGGGATTTTTCCCTCTATAGTCTTGATTACTCAGGGCTCCTCTGATGAGATGATGGGTAGATACTGTCCTGAGGGAGGAGGCAGGTCCAGGGCCCTTTTGTCCTACTGGACCATTGAGGAAGCTGAGTCTGATCTCTGGGGCCTCCGCCTCAGAGTACAGTCTCACTTCTAGTGGCTGTCGGCAGTCAGGGCATGGCTTGTGGGCCTCTTAAGGCCGTCCCTCTTATGCTGTCCTTCTGACAGCAGTAGCAGATGAACCTCATCATCATTTAGCTCTTTTTTGGAGCCAAGAGAATCAGACTTAGGGTCTGTTTTGAGGCTTCAAAGGCAGCCATATTTTGTCTCTTCGTTTTCTTTTCCTGGTTTTCTCCCAGTTCCCATTATAGGATATGTAAACAGTTTTTACCAAAGTATCAAATGAGTTGTCTGGAGCAAAAGCTATCTTTTATAGCTCCTGATCTGTAAGAGTAACTTTTCTATTGAACTAGCATCTCAGCAAGTATGTTTTACCAGTGTATCTACTAAACATTACAAGAAATCAGAGGGGTATGTATCTTTTTCCTAGTAAATAGCTAAAATTTAAAATAACTAGAAGCCTTGGTTAATTTCTTAGACCTTTAAGAATACACACTTGAAAGAAAAAATGTCTTTTTTAGTTTTTCTGTCTGGCCCGCTATCAGGCCAGCAGGGGTCTGACTGCTTGGGCTCCAGTGAGAACTGGAAGTTCCACTGATTGTCTGTCCCTTGGCTCTTTAAAATTAACTCTTATTTATTTCTAATTGCAATGGCAGCTTGTAATGCTGCCTTTTTCATAAACATCAAAGCTTGGTTTAAGATTAACTTTTACATCTCTTTAATCTAGTTCGTAAGTCTAAATAAATCCTCTAAAAGACATCAATGTACTTATCAGGATCATCTAGAAATTTTCCAAGATATGACTTTATCTGTTTTAGGTCACTAAGAGAAAAAGGTACATGAACTCTAGAAGTTCCAAATTGTCCGTTTACCTCTTGTAAAGGACATTGTCCTTGAACAGCTTGCCTAAACTCAGCTAAGAATGGGTGTAACCCTGTAGAGGTCTGAATTACAGCTGTCCACACCCTCTAGACCAGCAAGGCAAAGAAAGGAAACCTTACTTTCAGTATTGGTGGGAGAGGCTGTGCTTAATGTTGTCTTTTTTTTTTTTTTTTTTTTTGGTTTTTTTGAGACAGGGTCTCACTATGCAGTTCAGGCTGGCCTTAAGCTCACTTTGTAGCTCAGGCTGGTCTCAAACTCACAACAATCCTCCTGCCTCAGCCTCCCAAGTGCTGGGATTACAGGCATGCACCATCACGCCCTGCTTAATGTTGTCTTGTCCTTAGGCTCCAAGATAGTGATGTCTCAGGCACCTGAACTGCCTGGTTCTCCTGTTGTTTACATCTACACATTTAAAACTTTATAGGAAAATAACAAGGTAGAAAGTATTAATTATTGAATCTTTGATGTAATTCAGGTATAAAAACTAAGATACGCAAATAGCTACACTCTCTTAATTTACTGATAAGAGACATACGGTATAATAATGTCTGTAAGTATAATATCATGTATGCACCTTTTATGATATGAAAACAGTTTGCAATGTATTAATTTATCAAATCCATCTTTTCAAGGTATCTTAAAACTGTCTCATTGATATTTGTACTTCAATAAAACAAAATTTAAAATTTAAAAAAAAAGTAAAAGAAAAAAAAAATAAGTTGGTGGGGGCCAGTGAGATAGCACAGCAAACTAACTGCCTGCTTTGACAAGCACAGGGACAGGGCTCAATCCCAGGTCCTGAATGCTGTACTCAGCCATCCTGGGGAACGCTGAGCTTGCAACTGAATCTGGGAGTGGTGGTGCATGCCTATAATCCCAGTGCTGGGGAGACTGGAAACAGGAGGATCACTATGAGTCCGGACTGCATAGTGAGACCCTGTACCGAGTACATAAATGGAAAAAAACAATAAAATAAATAAATAAATCACTGGAAGTGAAAAGCAAAAAAAAAAAAATTATTAAATAACAATATCCTTTTTAATACAAACCAAATCTGAGCATAAGACATTTTTACCATTTTTACATCTTTTTAATTATAAAATATCATAATTTATACTTTCCTCTGAATTCCATTTGGATTAAATGACTTTTTAGCATGTAAGAATCAAATGTCTTTGGGTGCTTAATGAAGCACACTCTAAAGGAGTAAGACTTTAACTGTGAGATCCCCATATCTAGAATACAATAAGAAACTTAAGGCGTTCCCTTCCTTATTTCTAATTGATTCCCTCCCCCAAAGCATCCCTTGAGTAACCCTCTCCAGAGCAGGTGGCTGCTCCCGTTGGAGAGAAGGGAGACAAGGTCCCAGCAGCCTATCCACCCTCGAACTTTTTATCTCCTGAACATCTCACAAACCCTTTACTTACTCTTACTGACCATTTGTACGTTAACAGCTACAATTAATCCAGTGTTAAGAATTCGTACAGAAGGAAGCATAACCATGACATAAAATGTCAATTGGAAGAGGTTAACTCTCAGGCTATAAAACACTCCTAGAAATTGATAGAACAGTTGACTGGAAGATTTGACCCTGCGTGCTGAGCCAATCTCCAGACACTTGATTTCTATCTGATCACCTAGGTAAATAGTTTTAGCAACTAAACAAAATTTACCCTTGAAGCACACAGGTGACACTTACATTTATCATCTAGTAATCACATTTTACATGTTGGTAAAAAGACACTTTACTTAAGTTGATAAAAACCTTATTCTTAATTAACACATAAAGCACAGATATAAAACACTTTCCCCTGACAACCACCATTGTAAGCTTTCTCAACATAATTTTTGAAAGAGTGACTCATTAACTTATTCTACTGAAAAGCTCACATAAAATTCTTAGTTTACTAGCAAAAAGAGAGAAAAAGTATAATAGGTAAGTGGAGATCTTTCAGTGGTCAGGAACCAATTTCCACCAAGGAACCTTCGGGTTTGGCGCCTTCTCCCTTCAGGCATTTTTGGTTTCTTTTAGCCCACACAACCAGAGATGTCTCCAGAAAGGAATCCAGCAGTTTCTCTGGTCAACATTCCATCAGCCATAGGCTTCAATGGGGATTCACCAAGAACTGGGGAATCCTGTCCTCTGCTTTAAAGAGTGGCAGCTGCTCTAACAGCATTTACTAGCTGGCAGAGTAACCAGTTTGTCCAAGTTCTGTAAGGGACAGTTAAAAGCCTGAACAAGATCACTAGCTTTAAAGTCCACAACTTATCTCTTATGTACCCAAATAATAACCAGACCTAGGAGAAAAGATTGAATCCTCCCTCAAACTAAATGTGTTTTGGTGCCATAAGTGCTGCTTTTGGAGACAGCTCCTTCTGGTGTCACCCAGAAGTCGGTTCTCTCCACTGTGCCTCAGGTTCAGCCTCCTGAAGGAGACCTGCCCAGAACACCAAGCCAGGACATGGCTTAGTGTTACATGTGTCCTCCTGGACAGATATAGTCCTCTTTGTCTCATCTGACCCAGAGACGGGGTATGTGTCCTTATTGTAAAATGACTTTCCTATCTTCAGCATTAACAAACGCTCGTTTTCTAAGGGCTTTACTTAGCCAGGACAGTCAGTTTTCCTAATTTTACATGCCTCTAAAAAGGAAAGTACAAAGAGTTGGGAAAATTAGGAGTAAAGTCAAAAGAAACTGAAACAGAGCAGGCCCGACATTCCCTCTAGCATGTAGAGGGGGATCAGAACCAGTCTATCCCAGTGAAACCTGTCCTCCAAGTCTTAAGAACAGTTGTGGACCTAATGTCATTTAACTGGCAAAAGGAGTCCTGTGTTTCATATACAGGCATGTATATTTCCTAAGTCTCAGCTATATTTAAAGTTCCCATTTTACAGTTTACATGAAATCCACTAAGAGTCTTATTAACATCACTCTTTCTAGCACTACTGTCTAAATTCAAGCAAGGAATGCCAGTACATTCAGCATCTAGTTCAAATGCAACATATACAAGTACACAACAGTCATAAAATGTCCCACTAAAGAGATATTATAACCTTATAATATTTCCATGTTAACTTAAATTTAGCAATATTTTGACCAACATTTTAGCAAAACCATGAGACAGATCATACGCAATTGCAAGCAATTTCAACAATACTATGAAACAAAACTATGTGAGGAAAAACATGAACAATTATAAGCAATGGGTAAAGACATGTAAACATTTGAAGCATAAACATTTGTTACCTAAGCAAGTCTCAATTCAGAATTTATAAAAGAAAAGTAAACTCATACCTCCGTCCAATGATCTTGGTGGATGACCTCCACATGATACAGGGAACTAAAACCCCCAATCTGACCTTGATGAGTTCGTGTTCTCTAAAAGAATGAATTTTAGGAACAAACGGAGGTTGAGGAAAAACTTTATTGGATAGAAAAGCTTCTGTTGGAGAGGGACAGAAGGGGGTCCCGAGCGGGTTGCCCCCACCCCTGGATTTGTAAAGGCAATAAATTGTTGCATTTTCTATAAAATGGTCCACATGTTGGACATGCCCAGTTGTCCTACTCCTAGCCTTCGTGCTTCCCCTGGCCAGGAAAGAAAGGACAAGCTGAGGGAGAGAATGTTCAGAATCCTTCTGGACACAGGCCGGGGCCTTGGGGGTTTCTAATAGTCCAGACTGCTAAACTGCCAGCCAACCCTAAATCTCAGGCTCACCATGATCAGACATTTGGGGGTGGCCTCCCACATGGTGATTTGGTGACCCTGCAGGACACTGCCCATCTGGTCAGGAGTGAGGGAAGTGAAAAGCTGTAGAAAATCAAAGGGAAGCCTAGGGCTCAGTCCAGCAGGGGCAAGGCCATTCTCTCCACATCACTGTTGTAGCCCTGTCTGACCTCACACTCTGGAGGCCACCATTTTTGTCTGCTTGAAGCAAAGCTCACTTGAGGGGAGTACCTGTCTCAGGGTCCCAAAAAAGACCAGGAGCTCTTCTGTGAGGAGAAACAGGGTAACAAGATATGGGCCGAAGGGTGCTCTGGGCCCTCAGGTGGCTCTAGTTCATACCCATAAAAATCTACCACCCAGAAATTTTTCTGTCTCAACAAAGGCACTAAGTAGGATAATAAATCTACATTCAGGACCACAGAGGGGGTACTTGTGACACATTACTGAATTGTAATGAGCTGGACAATATGTGGTTTATGTAAAATCACAAACACACATGGGGGGGTGGAGAAAGAGAGAGGGGCCATTCTTTGAGCATATACATTTATATCTGTAAGAATGGTCATCAAAATAGTACTGTCTGAAGTACAGGATTACCCCTTATTCTGAGTGTTTTTAACATATAATACTTCCTATACTGATTAAACATTTTTAAATAAGGAAAAAAATGAGAATAAAGGTGCAAAGAAAGTCTGTCTTACAAACTAACAGTCCCTACACCCCAGTCCACTTTGGACAAAAGAACTTGACCCAAACCAAGCCAGTAATGGTCATGGTTTTGAAACTGCAGGTCCAGTTCTGAGCTGTAAGGAGTTAGAGAAACAGTTTTGGACATGCACTGCAGTTTCATAGCTTATTTAGGCAACAAACTTGTCCACATGTACATCACCATGACAGTGCAACCCACAGATGTTCTCAGCCTTGCAATGTAATTCCCCAAGGATGTGGCAAACTCAGAGGGCTGAGGGAAGAGGTGCTCTCATGCTAACGAGAAAGGTGGCTCTGGGGTCTTCAAAGGCAGCTCCCTAAGGACCTATGGAGCAGCCTTGTGGTGGCCACACTTCACACACTTCGGGACTGGGTGAGAAATGCTTGATTGCCTATAAAAGGTTCTCTGACCCTGCTCCTTAAGGGGAGAAATGGGGACAAGCAAGGCAAGAGGGCTAGAGTCCAGGCCAGTCATGCTTTCTGCTTCTGCCTTTCATCCAACTCTACTGCCCTGCTGGCTGGCTTCCCCCTGGCTTGCAAAGCTTGAGGCCTTCTTCCATAGCAGAGACCGCTCAGACCTGGAGCTGTCCCCTCTGCACCAGGCCAGGCTCATTGCTGATGTCCAGGCTGCTCAGGTAGAACCCAAGTGCAGCGTCACCCACTATATACACAAGTGCATGCCACGCATGCTCACGTGTGTGGGCCAGAACATGGGTGTAGGAGCTGGACAGCACAAAGACACAGAAGGGTCCAGCAGGCTGGCAAGGGTCAGGCAGGCCACATAGGAAAAGGGCTTCCCATGGTCCCATGGTCCAATGATAGCTCCATGCTTGTCTTCTTGTATTGTTTGTTTTTACAGAACTGAGAATGGAACTCAGAACCTTGCATGTGCTAGACACTTGCTCTGCCCCTAAGCTATTTAACACGTATTAATGGACAACCCCTTTAGGGCTGACTCAACCTTTAGGCTGTGCTGTACAGGCATGACAGACTTCAAGTGTCCAGTTTTCTTTTTGTTTTGTTTTGTTTTTGAACCAGGGGTTGAACTCAGGCCCTTGCACTTGCCAGGGAGCTATCTCCCCAGCCCCAACAGATTTCAATATTAAGGACCTTTCTAATTACCAGTGATATGGTCAGAGGCTAAAACATTGTTCCAGTGAGGTTCCTTGCAGCCCAGCTGCTGGTCTCTAAGTACAGAGAAGGGAACAGCTTTGGTGAAGGTCTCACATGGCACTGTCGAGGGTCCTTAGCAGAGCCATCCTGGTGCCAACTACAGACTGCTGGAGCTCTGTGGTGGCAAGAACAAGGCCTCACAGGGGTTGTGGGTTGTGGTTGGGGTAGGGAGTGGACTGAGAGAGGCCTAAAACTCAGCATGGACCTTGCAATCTTACGATCACCATATGCTACAAGCAGAAGTCAGGGTTTCCAACACTAATCCTTGGCTTCAGGGTTCCCTGGAGCAGGAGGGAGGTGAGAAGAGGCCCAGAGTTGGGCCTGCCCTGGCTGCTGAGGATGGCATAATATGGTCCTGCCTCTCTCCACCCTGCATGCCAGGAAGATTCTCTCAGTCCCCAGAGCCACCTGCTCCCAGGCCTGGTTCCAAGTCCAGGATCCTGACCTGGCCTGTCTGTGGCCTCTCCTTCCCCTTATGTAGTCTTAGGATGCTTCTGCTTTTCCTTCCAGCTTCCTATTCCAGGATAGCTCCAATTCTGCCCCCTCCTTGGGCTCTCTGGTGCCAATGATATCATTCCAAGCAGCCCAGACTGTCCACTCACAGGACAATGTCTTCATCTCCTGTCACACTTTTCACTTGCTCTATTTCCCTCTGTCTCATTATCTCCTCTCTTGCCTCCATCTTCCTCTCCTCTTTCTTTCTCCTTTGCATAGTTTTGGGGCAAAGCAGGCTTAGGGGCTAAGGAAGACCCTGCCACAAGGCACCTCATGGATGTAGGCATCGCTTCTCTCCTATAGAGATTCCTATCCAGATATGGCTGGTCAGGAGTGTCTTCAGCCTGTGGTCGCAACCCCAGGAGGACAGCAGAGGCCCCAGCCAGCATCACCCTAGCTGAAGCCATTCAAAAGTTCCAGAAAGCCAGCGCATTGCCATCATGGGAGGCTGGGCAAAGCCACCCTTCTGGCCATGCACAGGCCCTGCTGGGGTGTCCCCGCACACAGTTGCCACCTCAGGCCACTCCAGCGACCCCTCCAGCTCTGTCAACCCCTCTAGGTCAACAGCCCAGATCCAGAGCAAAGCGATTCCTGCAAACGTTACTGCCCAGGGTGGACAGGCAGCAGAACGCCTCCTCAGACAGTGGGGCCACCAGACCTTCCCCAAAAAGATTCTGACCTGGAGGCTGGTGGGCAAGGCCTACAGCAGCCAGCTCTCTGTGGATGAGCAGAGGTATATTTTCAAACTGGCCTTCAGAATGTGGAGTGAGGTGACCCTCCTGAACTTCAAGGAGGACCCCACTGGCCCTGGGGCTATGGTGGACATAAAACTGGGTTTTGGGAAAGGTAAGATGGACATGGGTTTGAAGTGTTCCTTCCTGGCACCTCCAGCCTCTCTCAGCTGAGGACCCTGCCTTGGTGCCGCCTTAAATGACCTAGGCCCATCCCATCTCAGTTGCCTCTGTCATTTGCAGAAAGATGATTATAAGGATGGCTACCAGCTGGGCTTGTTCTCGGGGGACATCTGAGAGTGGAGCCTGGGGTGCAGATTTAAGCCCTCTGCCAGCATGGCCAATCAAGAACTTGCCAGGCAGGGTATGAGCTCCATGGTTCTTCAGAGCAGGCATGGAGGACACAAGAGCCAGGGCCCCTCCTCCCCTGGCAGCAGGCAGGCCCAGTGGGTGCAGACTGGCTGTTGGAGCTTGCTCTTCAAACTAAACCCCCTCATGAAGAGGCCACAGATACACGGAGTCAGTAACTAAAGTTTGAAGCTTTAGACAAATGTCACAATTTCTCTGTAGCCTCATCTATGAAGTAGGGGTGCTCTTAACAAACTCACTGGCTTTGTTGGATTAATGTTCCAGCTAGGTTTGTTGAAAATGTTATGAATGTAAGAGATGGCAATTTTCTTTCCTTCATGATCTGCCCAGCTGTCAGGAGCCAGTTTGAATTTTCTGTTTTCAAGATGTCACCTTTTGACATCACCCCTTTCCCTCTGACACCCCTGTCCCCTAACACTTGGTACCTGGTTCCATTCCTGTAGTCTTTATAATCACACTGCTTGGAGACAACCTCCCAGGAGTTATTCCAGGAGTTGTCACCCTGCTTGCCCCTGCTGCTTGAGATTGGGGTATTGTTGATGCCTTTGCATGGTTAGGTAGGGGATCTGCAGCAGGCGAACCTCTCATTCACTGGAACCACCCCTCTAACCTCACCAGGCTGGCGCTTGGGCTGTACTCAGGTGTTTGATGGGAGTGAGCAGGAGTTTGTTCAAGCCTGGCACCTGGGCGCGATATTCACTTTGATGACAATGAGCACTTCACACCTTCCTCCAGTGACACTGGCATCAGCCTTCTCTAAGTAAGTGGTTCCAACTGCTCTGTGGAGGGGGCAAAGGGCAGGGCATATCTCTAGAATATGTTCACACTCTTCTGAGAAGTTTGGTGGGTCTGTGCGGATGGCATCCAAGCTCTTGCCTTTCCTCCCTTCTGAATAAGAACAGCTCTGTAGGGGGTCAGGGAGATAGCTCAGTAGAATAAGTGCCTGCTTGGCAAGTGCAAGGGCCTGAGTTCAATCTGTGGTTCCACCAAAAAAAAAAAAAAAAAAAAAAAAAGAACAGCTCTGTGTGGCACGAGCCTGCCCTCTATAATTCAGGGGTCTGTACCTGTGGCACTTAAAAGTCCAAGTTGGTCCTATACCTCTGATTTGTGTTCCCATCCTAGGTGGCTGTCCATGAGATTGGCCATGTCCTTGGCTTGCCTCACATCTACAGGATGGGATCCATAATGCAACCAAATTATATTCCCCAGGAACCTACTTTTGAGTTGGACTAGTCAGACAGAAGAACAATTCAAAAGCTGTATGGCTAGCTGGTCCTTGGCCAGGCCTTCTATGCTCCTGAAAGATGCTTAGAATGCCAAAACACAGCAAGAGTGCCCTCAATGGTCACTCGGAGGCCAGCTCCCATAAAGCTCAAAGACATACATGCCTGAGTAGCTGCCCTCTAGCTGCATGACTTAATCATTGTAGTTTAAAATGGTCTGTCCCAGACAGTAGCCCAGGTAGAGGGCCAAGCACACCTTGGCAGGCACCCCTTCCTAGCCCTCTCTCCCAAGTTCCACAGGTATCAGGCTGGCAGCATCTCACAAGAGCTGCTGACCTGGAAGCACCAGAAGACATTTACTGCAATCCCAAGGCAAAGAGCAGCTAAGCTTCACCTGGGCAATTTTCATCTCTATTTAATTGTTTGAGCCAAAGTACTAGTGGCTCATTATTTGATAAAAATTATCAGTGATATAATACACATGTCCAAAGCCCAGGACCTTGAAAGACCCTTCACAGAGACTGCCTATGTCTTTTCTAGTCACATTTACCTGTCCCTGGCACTCATTGCCCTTGCAAACAATGAAAGCCAGGACACAGTTTCCCCACTGGTGGAAATCTTCATCTTGTGTGTATCCAGTACCAAACTTCTTTCCTCAAGGGAAGTGAGACTGGCCATTGAAAGGACCCTTGTGAGCTCCATTGCTGGTGACCACACAGCTTAGTGTCTGATATTAGTACCATGCACTAACTGATTGCACCACTTCAGCTTAGCATCTGAGCAGCATGCAAGTCAGCACTATTGCAGCAGCCTGCCTCCTGCCCCATCTCCACAACCTACCTCCACCTTGGAATGGTGTCTGCTTTTAATGTGTTTAGAAAATTCCAACCTGCAATTATCTCCATTCCAGTTACACATAGAGGTTAGTTTCTGCACCACATGACAAGGGGCTGGCTTTTGCTTTTCTTCTCAGGCTCATGAAAGGGATACTTTAATGTTGCATTTGACTGGATTTGCAGAGAGAAAAACCAATATGGCGAAGTGATGGTGAGATTTACCATGTATTTCTTCCACAACAGCTGGTACTGGCTTTATGAAAATAGAAACAACAGGACATGCTACGGGGATCCTATCCAAATCCTCACTGGGTGTCATGGAATCCCAACACAAAATAGATGAGTTTGTCCACATCTGGACACGGAGAAGAGACAAGCATTATTATTTTTTTTAAGTAAAGATCCTTCATAGGTGGCTTCTTCCTCTCATTAAACAAATGCATTCAGAATAGATGTTTCAAGCCTTTACTAAGGAATTCATTGTATGGTCTGATGGTTACTTGCTTAGTTTCTGTCTGTTCCACCAGGATATACATTCATGAACATGGGAGTTGGAGCATATCCCCTGCTTGCTTGTTTTGGGTCAGTCCTGGGGATTGAACACAAGGAGTGCTGAGCTCCAGCTCCAACACTCTCATTCCTCCCTTTGAATTCTTTGTTTTAAGTTACCCAGGTTAGTCTCAAAATTGTGATCCTCTTGCTTCAAACTCGAGTAATTGGGTTTACAGGTGTGCCCCACCATGCCCTGATCCCCTGATTTTTCAAGAGACATCTAAGTTACTGAATAAATGCATGAAAGAATGAGTGAATAACTTTGCTAGACACTTGTGATTGCCACCTGGAATTGCATGTTGGCAGCACCAGCAATTGGGGTTTGACTTACATTTAGGGACAGGTGCAATCTAGAATACTCATGAAAAGGCACGTGGGATGGTGTGGGTGTGGAAGTTCATGTATGCCAGGGTCAAGCAGGAGAAGTTGAGAAGGCACAAGCAATCCATGACTGTTGAGTTGTTGGTGTGTGTGTGTGTGTGTATGTGTGTGTGTGTGTGTGTGTGTGTGTG
>PVKA01037242.1:0-21132 GCA_004027165.1 Ctenomys sociabilis | reverse complement strand
AGCTTAATATTATGGGCTCACGATGTATACTTCATTTTTATACTTTTATACTTTTCTGCTGGATGGTTAAGACCTAGGTAGATCAAAACTTATATACCAACACATGAACTTTATATTTCCTATGTGGTCATTGAAGTCTTCTCAGGGTTTATCTTGTAGTCCTGTACATTATTCTGTAGTTCCTTTGTCTGTGTCATCCTAATGGGGAGGAAAATAAAGAAAAACATTAAGAGACAAAAACAATCCAAATGACCTATTGTTGGACAACCAATATCAGAGAAAATAGATTTTGTTCATAGTAATGTGTAGCCTCTGAAGACAAATGTATAGAGAAATCTGATCTGATCCTTTCTGAGAAAAAAGAACAGTGGATAAAATTAAAGGGAGATTTAAAGAAATGCAAAACTATAGCAGGTACTGTGTCTTCTAGAAAGATTGTCATCTCCTCCAGGTTTAAATCTCAGTTTTAATATAACTGAGATTACAAAGCAATTGAGAAGACAGAAGAAGAGAGAGAGAGAGAGAGAGATAGAGCAGGCAATTCATTGGCAGAACACTGGGTTTCTTACTGTTCACTGTACAAAATCACAGCTGTCTTACATAGAAGAGAAGAAGTCTACTCTGTTAATAGGGAAACTTGCTACTATGCGTGATTTAAAAATCTACTCCCAGCCCATCTTCATCATTTTACGGCCTTCCCAGAGTTGTACAGGAAAACATCCTAATCACAGAAAATGCTAAATTAAATATCTACTGTAGAAAGAAATATAATATATTACAGTGCATTATGAAGTTAACTAATAAAATCAAAACTAGTATACATAAATAGACCAATGGATCAATGAGACAGACAAGCCTAACAATGTGGAGTTGCAAATACATAAAATAATTTAATGTAAAATAAAAGGCAGCATGGTGAACCAGCAGGGGAATATTGATCATTGGATAATTGGAATTGAGATAATCTCCTAGCCACTGGGAAAGAAATAAGCTTATTTTTTATCTAATTTCTCATAGTACATAAATTAGAGACAGCTAAAATATTTCTGTGCACACTAAGTACATATATTTTAAAATTTAAACCATGTGCTGCAACCAACCATACCACTAATTAAATAAGTCAAACCCAGTTATTTCAAGGCATTTTTATCTTTAAAATAATTTTAATTTTAACACATTTTGCATTCGTTCCCTGAAAGAGCATTAACAAGGGACTTGGTTTATCAATTATTGAATTCCATCTCCCCAGAACAACGTAGGGGACCATCCATATTTAAAAATAAGTGGCCCACTTTTTGGTCTTGTTAAAGCTAAACCTTACAACTGAAGCACCAGGAGCCTGGTCGTTCTTTGTTTAGGGAACTGCAGCTAAACTTGATCTAGTTCTGACATACACTGACACCAAACAAAATCAGTGATTATATCTGCATAGAGACTTTCATGATTAATTTTCTTTTTGGGATGAACACATATACAAGAAGATATGCATAGGTTGTATGCAGATGCCACTTTATATAAGTGACTTAAGCATCTGTGGATTTTGGCATCCAGGCTGGATCCTAGAACCAGTCCCTCAGAGGGATGACTGCATTCATTCATTTGATCCTCAGAGCAACCATGTGAGCCAGATACTGTGACTGTCTCAGTTTTAAGGATGATAGACTCAGAGAGGCTTAGCAACTGGCCTCACTCCACTGGATTGAGAGCCAATGCAGCACCGCTGCCCTGAGGGCGCATGTGCACAGGTGCTGCTGCCAGAATCGGACCACCAACCTAATTCTGCATTTTCAGTTGAAAAAGTGAGAGAATGTGATCAGAAATCACTTTGCCAAGCAAATCCCAAGGCAGAGAAAGATAGCTTCATGATGAACGTAGCACGATGAACATGCAGTATCTATGTGTGTTTCATTTCATTCCAGGTGGTTTAGATTAGTCTGTTTTTCATTACTGCACCAAAATGCCTGAGGAAGGTTTTATAAGTGAAGAGTTATTTAACTCTTAGTATAGAGATATAAAAGCCTGGAATTGGCTCAGCTCTGGAGCTTATGGAAAATGATGCCAAAATGCTAGGAGCATTTGCAAGAGGAAGAGATCCTTTTTCCAGATATGAACCCAGAGAGGCTAGATGGAACCAGGATTAGAAATCAATAACAGGGAAATAACAGTGAACCTCAGGAGCCTCAGAAGCTTCAGTGAGCTGCTCAGGAGGACAGAAACTCTTCCCCCTGTACACCACTATCAGGAAAATGACAGTGAGCCTCGAGAACCTCTGAGAGCTATATGTGAAGGGAGAAGTCCCAACCTACCACCCCTCTGTTATCCAGGGAACCTCACTCTGGAGGAACCCTCAGGCCTGGCCACACTCCTACACTGCAGGTCCTGAGGCCAAGGCAGGAAGTGCACAGCAACAATCTTGTCTGGAGAAACGCAGAGTAAATCGACTCTAATAAGGAGAAACACTTTGTATGTAAACTCCTAATTTATGATTAGTTCTGTTATGAAACTATAGATTTTGCTCCTATTGTTGAAAGCATAAAACTGATAAACTGATAGTTACCACAATTGGCCAGAGTCTAAGTCGTGCTTATTACTAATTGTACTATTGTAGCTAGACGTCATATCTGCTGTAATGAGTTGATATCCCTTGTATAACAATGTTGGGAAGCTCTGGGGTAAAAACCTCACCACAACCCTATACAAAAAGACTAAGACAAACACACAAAAAGAACCCAACATCCAGCTCTCAATTAATTGGGAAGGAAGGGTCTTGGGGCAAGCACAAATCGACAACTCCTGTTCACAGAAGATATCCCTGTAGTACATACTATTCTTGGAGAAGCTGTGATAGTAGTGATGTAGCTACTTACTACCAAAATCATCAGAGAAAGTAAGATTTACAAAATAACTTTGAATTAGAAAATGTCAGGGCTGGCTTGATAGCTCAGTGGACTAAAGTGACTGTTGAGGCAGAGAACAGTGGCTGGGGTTTGATCCATGATGTGCTGTGCTGGCCCCATCCATGGGGCACGCTGAGGTGGCAATTGAGACTGGGCATGGTGGTGTGCGCCCAGATTCCCAGCACTTGGGAGGGTAAAAACAGGAGAATCGCTACGAGTCCAATTTATGTATTGAGACCCTGTAGACCCTGAACAAAATTCAGGAGAAAGAGAGAGAGAGAGAGAGAGAGAGAGAGAGAGAGAGAGAGAGAGAGAGAGAGAGAAAACAAAGGAGCAAAATGCAATCTCAGATCTCTAGCCCACTCAGATCAAGTCCAGGAGAAGTCTACATAGAAGAAATTGGAGTTGCACAAATGAAAGTTTTGAAATAATAGCAAATTTTTGAAATAAAGAAACAACTCCATCAGGCTACAGAAGAAATCAGATCAGAAATAACCTCTCAGGTAAAAAAAAAACAAGTGACTACCACAATAAAAAAATTGTTCAGTTTGTCTAAAGAAAACATATATTAAGAAAAGAGGAAGAAAGAAATTATGGAGACCTTTAATGAACAATATAGAAAAGAGTTAAAATGCATAAAACAGATACAAAGAGACATCCAGAAAATAAAAATTCAATTGAAAGTTGGCAAAACCATTTGGATAAAACTGAAGACAGACTTTCAGACATTGAAGATAGCATTACAACTAGCTATCATGAAAAAAATGTATCCATCACTGAAGGCAAGCAGACACCAGACAGGCACGGGAACCTGGTATGTCTTGCCCCTTTGCCCTCCCCTCACCAATTGCAGAAGCTGTAGTGAACCCTATCCTGTCCCCTCCCCACCATCCTGACTGCCTTGCACAGCTTTGGCCTTCCCCCATCATCATCAGAGCCTTCCTGAGTGTCAGAAATGGGAGCTCCCAATTATATAAGACAAATTTTAATAGACACGAAAAGTCAAATAAGCAATGAAAAAATCATAATGAGGAATGCTTGACACCCCATTATCACAAATAGATCAAGTAGACAAAGTCAGCAAAGAAATAACAGAACTGAACTGAAGCAAAGTTGTGAACAAAAGCACTTAGTAGGCCTTCACAGAGTATTCAATCCAAAGACATCAGAGCACACATTCTTCTCAGCTGCACATAGGATATTTCCCAAAATAGACCATATATTAGCCCATAGAACATGCTTCAGTAAGTGCAAGGAAATTGACATTATCCCATGCACATTATCTGACCATAGCACAATGAAATAGGATTATTGACCAAAAAAATTGGAAAAACTCCTTAACACCTGAAAATTAAGTAACACTCCTCTGCACGGCCAATGGACCACATATGAAATTAAAGAATAAATTAATCAAAATTTATAATCAAAGAAAAATACAAGATGCAACTTACAGGAACCTGTTGGATGCAATGAAAGCAGTCCTCAGAGGGTAATTTATATAGGGGCTTCTCACACCAGGACAGCTGAATGAGCACAAATAACCTTATGCTGCACCTCAAGCATCTAGAAAAAGGGAAGCATGTCAAGCCCAACATCAATAGACATTATGAAACTTAGAGCAGAAACTGACACACTGGGGACTAAGAAAATAATGCAAAAATTAATAAATTGAAAATTTGATTCTTTGAAATAATAAATGAAACTGATAAACCCATAGACAAACTTAGCGGAAAAAAAAAGAAAGAAAAACCTGAAATTCCTGCAATAAGGAATGAAAAGAGTGAAGTCACTATATATTCTGTAGACATTCAAAAGATCATCAGTACCTCCTTTGAAAATCTCTACTCTCATAGGATGAAAAACATAGAAGAAAAGGACAGGTTCCTAGATACATATAAAAGCAAAACTGAATCAAGAAGATATAACAATCCTGAATAACCCAATATCAGTCAATGAAATTGAAAAGGTAATTAAAAACTTACCAACAAAGAAAAGCCCAGGTCCTGATGGATTCACACCTGAATTTTATAAGAAATTCAGAGAAAATTTAATACCAATGATGCTCAAAATCTTTAATGAAATTAAAAGGGAATAAATTCCCCTTAACTTATTCTTAGAGTCAAGTATTACCTTGATACCAAAACCAGAGAAAGACACAACCAGAAAAGATGACTATAGGCCAGTATCTCTAATGAACATAGATGCAAAAATCCTAAATAAATGCAATGCAGCTTTTGATAAGTCCAGCATTCATTCATGATAAAAACACTACAAAAAATTGGAATAGATGAACTTTACCTTAATCTGATAAAAAGCCATTTATGACAAACCAATAGCCAACATCATACTAAAAGAACAAAAATTGAAAGCTTTCACTTTAACATTAGGAATATAACAAGGATGACCAGGATGTCCTGTCACCAGCCCTACTTAATATAGTTTTGGTAATACTAGCCAGACAACAAAGAAAAATAAAAGGAATAAGGATGGGAAAGGAAGAAGTGAAATTATCATTGTTGTAAATGACATGATACTCTACATAGAAGACACCAAAAACTTGACCAAAAAACATTTAGAGTTAATGACTGAATTTAGTAGTGTAGCTGGTCAAACAGTTGCTACTCAAAAACAATAGCATTCCTGTACACAAAAACAAAGTCACTGAGAAGAGAAATAAATGAAATACTTAAGAATCAGTCTCACAAAGGAAATGAAATATCTACACAGCAAAAATAATATTACTCTGAAAAAGAAGATTGAAGAGGACTTCAGAAAATAAAAGGATATTCCTTGTGTATGGTTAGGAAGAACCAACACTATGAAAATGGCCATATTTCCTAAACTGTTGTATAGATTCAGTGTGATCCCAATTCAAATAATAATAATATACCAAACAGATCTTGAGGAAATATTCCTAAAATTCATCTGGAATCAGAAGAGGCCTAGAATAGCAAAATCAATCCTGCACAACAAATAAAAGGTGGAAGGTATCACAATCTCTGATATGAAATTATACTATAAAGCTACTGTGATAAAATCAGCATGGTACTGAAAAAAAAAAGACTTGAAGATCAGTGGAACAGATTAGAAAATAAAGACACAACTACAAACATATTCAGCCACCTTATCTTTGACAAAAGGGCCAAAGACGTTCACTGGAAGAAAGATAGCCTCTTTAATACATGGTTTTGGAAAAACTAGTTTTTCCACATGTCTATCACCATGCATGAAGTCAAATGGGTCAAAGATCTAAATATTAAAACAGAAACATTAACTCTACTGGAAAAGATAGTTGGTATAAATCTTGAAGACATAAGGGTAGGCAGAGAGAGAGCTCATGAACAAAAACCTAACTGCATGGGAAGTACCTCAAATAATCAATAAGATGAGTGGGATCTCATCTTATTGAAAATTTTTTGTACATCAAAAGAAATAACCAACAGAATAAAAAGAAAACCCACCAATCAGGGAAAGATTACCGAACTGTCCCTCAGACAAAGGAATTCTATCTAGAAAATATAAAGAATTTTAAAAAATCAGGCCCCCAAAATTCAAAGAGCCAATCTAAAAAATAGTTGAATATATACTTCTCAGATGAAGATTGGCAAATAAATATATGAAAAAAGTTCAACATAATTGGTTATTCAAGAAATGCAAATTAAAACAACACTGAAAAAAAAACACTGAGATTTTATCTTACCTCAGAAAGAATGGCCATCATAAAAAAATCAACTAGCAACTAATGCTGGTGAGGGTGTGGGAAATCATGACCCTTTTCCATATTTGGTGGAAGTATAGACTGGGAAAACCTCTGTAGAAATCACTGTGGAGATTCCTCAAAAAACTAGGACTAGAGTTTCCACTGAACCCAGCTATTACCTTTCTGTTTTTTTTTTCCAGAAGAATTAAAAAAATCATATCATAGCAACATATGTGCACCCATGTTTATAACAACACAATGTTTTGCAGCTAAGTGTTGGAAACAACCTGAATGCCTATTGACTGAGGAATGGATAAAAAAATTTGTAGCACTTTGTACAGCTGAGTATTACTCAGGTAAGAAAGATAAACCTGAAGGTTTTATAGGTAAATGGATGTGGGTACAGACCATACTCACAAGTGAAGTAAGTCAGACCTGCATGTGTAAACATCACATTGTCTCTCTAGTGCAATAAACTGAAAGAAAAAAATACTTGAAAGGTAGAATATATATTGTGAAAGAATGGGTATTACAGAATAGATATTGTGAAAGTGTTCAAAAAGAAAGAAAACTGGTATGAGAGAAAGGAGAAAAGACAAAAGGAAAGAAGGGGGAAATTTTAATAACAACCCTTGTTACGGTTTGGGTCTAACTGTCTCTCCGAAAGCCTCATGCAGTCATGGGGTGAGGTTTGTGATTAATTCATGATCCAGTGCTGGGATCATGGTGTGCATACTACACCCAGCCTGGGGCAGGCAGCCTGGATGTAACGTCTGAGAGAGTCAGACCTGCTCTCTGCTGCCACTGTTGCTGCTGCCCCTGCCTTTGCTCTTTGCTGTTTTCTGCCACCATGAACTGCTGTGCTCTGCCATGTGTCCGATCTGCCTTAGAGCCAGCCTACTATGAACTGAAACCTCCACAAACTGTGAGCTAAATAGACCTTTCCTTCCTTAATTCTAGGTGTCGAGTATTTTGTCCCAGAAACAAGAGAAAAATGTAACTGAGAAAACTGTCGTGCAAGAACTAGTAGAATTCCACGAGAAACACCTTGATCTTTTTTGAGTGCACACCAGCAACTGATCTGATGACCTCCCACTAGGCTCTGCCTCTTAGACTTCCCCTTTCTCCCACCCCACCATGTGGGACCAACTTTCCAACATGTGCTCCCTGAAGCAGGCACCCACTCAGACACATCCTAGCCATGGAGTGGTCCAGGCATTTATGTTATAATTGCTCTCAGAATGAAAACAGCTGGCATTCAGACTTCATTTTTTAGAACTTTTTAGATTTTTAGACAAATTGCATAGCACAGAGGGTTTTCATCTATCCTACACACAGCTTCTGAAATTATTACTACAGTACACATATTACAAATACAGAGCCAGTATTGATACACAGCTGTCACTGACATTGAGCCCATATTTAGATTTCCTTAGTTTTTACCTAGTGTCATTTTTCTGTTCCAGGAACACTTCTTGGATATCACGCTGCATTTAGTTTTCATGTCTCTTCTGGCTTCTCTGGGCTAGCACTGAGTTCTAATCTACTTTATGCAGAGCCTGAGGACTTTAGTACAGCTTCTCTGAAATTATAGCTTAATGTTTTCAAGCACTTATACAAACTTCTTAGCGCTATGATGGTTCCTAATGGAGCTTCAAGGTTATAAGCATCTGTTTTCGGTAGGACTGAAAGAAGCGCCGCTTAGTCTCCTGCCAGATGACTAATTGGATGCACATGAACATTCCAAGTAAAGCATATTTCATGGGATTGCTTAAGCTACAGCATTATATACAATAATTGTCCAATTAGAAGACTTATGTTCACATTTCAGGCACTCTTTTTTTCACTTATGTATCCAACTTTGAAAAATAGGCTTTAATCATTCAAAATTTTTAACTTGAGAAGTTTCTTCACCATCGGTTTCCCCTTCTGTTGTTTTTCTTTTTCTCCTGCCCTCTTTGCCTATAAACATGCTCAGGATTTTTCTAAGGCTTTAAAAAATTGAAAGAAAAAGTTTATTAGAATTTAGTTACCATCCAGTTCCCTTTTCAAAAGCCTGGCTCATGAAGTACCATTATTTCCTTTTCTTTTTCTTTATTTTATTTTTTATTTTTTTGGCGGAACAGGGAATTCAACTCAGGCCCTTGAGTTTGCTAGAGAAGCGCTTATTCCACTGAGCCATCTCTCTGGTCCCTATTTCCTTTTCTTAATCATCCTTTTGTATCTTAATCTGGCATAATCAGGCCTCCTTTCTATTTGACACTGATCTTTTGAAGGTAGCTGGTGAACACCAAACGTGCTGACCTTTCCTTGGTTCTCTCCTTTCCTATGCCCTTGAAGGAACTAACCATGTGGGCTGTTTCCCTTCTTTAAAGTGTCTCACACTTGGTATTTATGACATGAAGTGGTCATGGTTTTCTTTCATTTCTCTAAACATACTGTTACCTTCCCAGTTTCCCCCCTGCCTCCTTCTCTCTCAGTGTTCTTATTTCCCACGATCCACCTCACCTCATTCAATTACCTGCCATCTTATCCATACCTGTGTCTTTATTACATTAGCATAACTGCCAATAGCTCTGGTCTTTATCCTACCTTTTACCCTGCCATTTCTCAGTGTCCCTAGATATTTATAATCTGCAATGTATTTAACTTGCTAAATGACACAAGATCTCTCCATCTCCTCAGTTCCTCTTCACCTTTTTTACTTCCTGTTATTTTTCCCACATTGCTCCCAGGAGCCCGACTTAAGTCTTGAATTTTTCATTATAAACCTCTTAGTTGTCTTCCATAATCAATCTGTAGCCAGTGTTATTTATTATTCCTTGACAATACTTCTCTATATTTCTTGCTCTAGTACTACTGTTTAATCAGCAAATACTTTCTAGGTGCCTAACATTTATACAGTGCTTTCTTACTTCTGTTTTCTTATCTCTTGTCAGTTAACTAAACAGTGATGTCAGGTGATTTCCCTGAATATTTTATTCTAATTGTGTTATCTACATGCTTAGACATTTTTAATGGCTTTACTTTGTCTAATAGAAATATCTTTCTTTCTCTCTTTCTTTCCTTCAGTGTTTTTGGTTCAGTCTCACTATGTAGCTCAGACTCATAGTGATCTTCCTGTTTTCAGCCTTCCCAGTGCTGGGATTATGCCACCATTCCTGGATTTGGTCACTGGCTCAGCATGCCTGGAGGCACTGCATGTGGTGCCAGGGTTCAAACCCTGGTCCCTGCACTTGCCTAAGCAAACACTAGTCTTCTGAACTATCTAGCTGGCCCTTGGAAAATGTATTTCTTAACAGAGCATTCTGTAAGGTCCTAAGGGTTCTGTGAAACTCCTTAAAGCAAATGAAGCTTATAAATAACATAAGAAGAAAATATTTCTTAACTCACTTAGCCAGAAGTGCTGCTTCCATTTTATAATTTTAAAAAAAAAGCAAAAAATTTTGAAAACTCCTACTATAAACTTCAGCTGGCATTTAATGCTATCCTCAACCAAAGCTTAACTGACTCTTCAGCCTACTCTGTTAATAGCCTAACTGCACACAACTCATTGTTTAACGAACCAGAAATCAAATATACCACCCAGCTACATATCTTATCACACCATTATCCCTTCCTACAAAATCATGCACTCATTTTTCCATGCTCAGGTCTCTCTCAAGCTGTAAAAATTTACTTCATCAAGAGGATGAGGCAGTAGGATTGCCATGAGTTCGAGGCCAGTTTGAGCTACACAGTGAGTAAAAGGCTAGACTAAACTACATAGTGAGATCTTGCCTCAAAACAAACACAACCAAAATTAACAGCAACCAAAAGAAAAAAGCAAAGCCAAGCACACAGTACTGGGGATCAAAATCAGGTCCTTCACTGCACTTACCTAGGCTATCTCTGTGGCCCAAAAACTACTTTAAATTTCACCACCTCCATTTATTTTCAGGACAAGCTTTCCCTTTTGTGGAAGCCTATGAACGTTGTCTCATGAATTTGTTAGCACTTACCGTATATGCCCCTGATCTTGTTACTTGAATTCATGCCTTTTGTGTTTGTAGACTCCTTCAGGATAAAAATGATGTCCTAAACATCTTTTTGCCTTCTACTGTGCTTAACATAGTCCCTTATCCATGGAAAGTGATGGATAGATAGGTGTTAAATAGATAATCAAGTGTGCTTTCCTGTGGACTTGCCTTGGAGGGAGGACTCAGTAGAGTTCCTGTTGAACAAGAGGGGAAAATTACATAGTTTATATTTTTGTCAAGAATATAAGAGAAAAAAAGGAATAATGAAAAATAAAGGTGTGAAAACAAGGTTTTGGGAGAAAAAAAATCATACTTCCTTATTTATCTAATAGTATCCAAGAAGGTGGAGAAAGTAAAGCTAAAGAATTACTGTTCTCTTCATATTGTCTTTATTTCACTTTTTTGTACCTTTTTAAATGGACTGGCTTAGACATCAACTCATTCAGGCCTCCAGTATCCATGGAGATAATAAGGGCTGCTATGTTTGTTACAAGAGAAGAAAAAACTTGTATCATAACCAATTCAAACAAGCACACATAGAAAGAAATAGAGCATGAACTTCCAGGTGCTAACTATAGGAAATCCATTCTTGTTTATGACTCTTCACTTTTTGTAACTCTCCCTACTGTTAAGATCTTTTTGCATGTATGCATAAACAAGTTGTTCTGTCTTCCCATTAAATCCTCTTTATACATTTGACATCCTCAGTGGTACATGTTCTTTGGGTACTCAGGAGTCAATATGGCATAACACCTGTTTTAACAGAGAAAACCACCATTCGCAGAAAAGACCCAGCTGAAGCAGGGGGCAGGAGTAGCTGTAGTGCTGACCTTCTGTGCTCAGGGGATGCAAACTACTACTTTTTTAAAAGCCAGGGATTGAACTCAGCACCTTGTACTTGCTAGGAAAGCATTTAGCCACTGAGCTATCTCCCCAGCTACAAGCTGTTCCTTTAATCATGACTTTTGCTGGCTTCTCTGTTTTGCACCTGGAGAGGTATTGCTGCACCCACATGGGATCTATGTGATATTAGAAAAGCATCCTGTGGTTATTTCCCAGCAGAACTTGTAGCCAGTGAGAAGCTATTGCTGAGAAAATGGATATTTTTCTGAATTCAGTTCTGCATGGAAACAGCTGACCAATTTTCATTCTGTTATGTGTCCCTTTTGCTCCTGGTTGATTTTGAGTAATAGCTTCATGTCTGTAAAAAGGAGATTTTATTTGAAGTCTGTTCAGTGATTTGGCTCAA
This sequence comes from Ctenomys sociabilis, assembly GCA_004027165.1. Taxonomy (NCBI): domain Eukaryota; kingdom Metazoa; phylum Chordata; class Mammalia; order Rodentia; family Ctenomyidae; genus Ctenomys; species Ctenomys sociabilis. The sequence goes on along the minus strand of PVKA01037242.1, from coordinate 9,267 downwards.
CAAAATATACTGTAAGCTTCAGAAAATCTCTTCTTAACCTTCTAAAATAGATTTTTCTCATCTATTATCCCTGAAACATTCTGTCCTTCACACCTAAACATGAAGATAGTTTGGGGTTTTATTGTGTTCTGTTTGCCATTTTGACCTGCTTTTTCACTTTGAGATATAAATAGAAAATAAATCTATTATCTTTCTAATTGAGTGAAGTGATACTTCCCTTCATCAGCAGGGAGTCCAGTGTCTTGTGACAACATTCTCTTCTCAGTCCAATCTTTGTCCATAGGTGTCTAAATATCAAGAAGAGAAAGACCTGGAGCCACGTGATATCACTTTCAGAAACTGGTCCAGTGTACCTATGGGTTGTTATTTTAGTCTATTCTGTTGCTATAACAAAATTGCATAAACTAGATAGTGTATAAGCAATAGAAATTTATTTTTCACAGCTCTGGAAAACCAGGACATCTAAGATTAAGTCTAGTAGATTTGGAATCTGCTAATGGCTCAGCTTCTCAAGATGAATGGCTTTGGGTTGTGCTCTCACTTGACAGAAAGGACAAGAAACTGCTCTGAGCATCTTTATTCATATCAATAGTCCCATTCATGAGAGCTCTTCCTCCATGATCTGATCAGCTCCCAAAGACCCTACCACCTCATCACCTTGGGATTAAGATTTCCAATATATGAATTTGGAGGGGAATCTATGTCTATAGATTCCATTGTATTTGTTCACCTATTTGATATCTCTGGCGTAATATTATAATATTTAAATATTGGTATGGCATGGAAATCAGATGATCAGGCTGAACTGCAGTCAGAGTAGCAGAGCTATATAAAGCAGCAGCTCTCTGTTAGTCCTGTGCAATGGTCCTTCTCTTCTCTTCTCTTCTCTTCTCTTCTCTTCTCTTCTCTTCTCTTCTCTTCTCTTCTCTTCTCTTCTCTTCTCTTCTCTTCTCTTCTCTTCTCTTCTCTCTTTTCTTCTCTTCTCCCCTCTTCTTCCTTCCCCTCTCTTCCCCTCCCCTTACTCCCCTCCCCTTCCTTTTCCTGCTCTCTTCTCTTCCTCCTTTTGTAGTACTGGAAATCGAACTCAGGACCTTGTGCTGGTGACCTTTTGGTTTCTATGTCTGTGCTCTACCCTTTGCCTGCTAATACCTGCTCTGTGCCCAAGTTGCTGAAACTAAAGGAGCTTCCACCAGCATGTTTCACTTCCTGCACAGAGTCTGCTCTCCTCAAGGAGAATGGGGTCACTACTGTAGAACCTTCTTTCTTCAAGATATTTTATTTCAGGGATTTTGTTTCTACTTTTCTTAGCTACAGGATTATCTCAGATCCTAGGGAGTAGGAATGTTGCTTCTTTACTTTGTGAACATATTTTTTTAGCATCCTTGGGTTGTTATATTACAAATACCATGAACTGGGTAAGCTGAAGACAATAGACTTTCTCTCCTAGGATTAGAAGCCAGAAATCCAAATCTGAGGCGTTGGCAGAGTGATGCTCCCTCTGAAACCTGTCAGGTTCTTCCGAGCTTCTTGTCGTTTGACACCCTCACTGGCATTTCTTGCCTTGCAGTACGTACTTCAGTCTCAGCCTCCATCCTCTTGTGTTATCCTCCCTTCTCATATCTCTGTCTCTGTGTCCGACCTCCATTTGTAATAAATAAGCTTATATTGGCCAGAATGACCTCGCCTTAGCTAATTACCTTATCAGCAATGACCTTGTGTGTTGGTGAGCTTTCTGTAGCGAAGAAACGTCACATACAGCCAGAACTTTTCTGTTGGTTCCTCTTTTTCTGCCATACTAGTTATTGCTCTGTAGCAAATCATCCCCCAAATGCAGAGGGTTAAAACAATAACAAGCATTTTATTTTTCGTAGTCTCTGTAAATCTGAAATTCTCTCAACCTAAAGGTTCTGTCTTTAGGGTCTATCATGGGATCGCAGTTAAACGGGGGCTAGAGCTAGAGCTGACTGGGTGCAGTCTCTGTCCCTCATGTGGTCTCTCCTCATGAGCCAGCTTGTACTTCTCCACCTGCTGCCTCAGGACCGCGGGCTCCTTACCTCGTGGCTCCACGAGTGAGGTGAGCGCTCTCACGAGCAGAGTGGCAGCTGTGCTGTCTCATGTCAGCTTGCTTCGGAGCTCACACAGCATCACTTCCACGTACTCTCGTTGATTAGATAATTGTCACAAAACCCACCTGTGTCAAGGGCTAAGAATGTAGGTCCCTTCTCTCAATTACAAGATGGTCACAGTCACATTGTAACAAGAACCCGCTGGATGTTGCCAGGTGAGAAAAACTTTTGCCAAACCTGCTTCACTTTCCCCAGCACACTGTGAGCACCTCTACAAGGTGCACATCTGTTTTTTTCAACATCATCTGTCTTCTGCACTAAAACGGCAGCCTATTTTGTTCCCTGTAGTATCCTGAGAGCCTCCCGCAGAGTCCGGCATGTAGTGATATTCAATATAAGTTGGTTGAATGAGTGAACTTTATCTTATAATTCTAACTGTACATCTCTAGGCTCGATGTTAATATAATCATTTTACAGATGAGGGAAATGGAGCTCCAGAAGGCACGTAGCTTACGCAGGGTCCTAAGCTACAAAGAGGAAGAGCCAGGACTGAAACTCGTGCCTTTTCCACTCTTCTGGGCTGCACCAATGAGGACTCCCCTCCACCCGCCAAGACCACCCCTACGCGGACACCCATGCTAACCCGATCCACTAGCAGGCAAGGTTCAATACTTCCCCAGTCGCACTTAAGCTGAAAGCAAGCAATTGCATTTTAAAGCCCCTTACAGCAAATATTTCAGTGTGTTCAGGGGTAGCCATCACACTTGGCATTTAGTTATTTTTTCCTGTTATTTTACAAAAAGGCAATTAAAGGAAAGGTTAGGCAGCTTTTCAAGTGGCAACTAAAATTTTGACTTTTTTTTTTTTTTGCTTGTTATCTTTATAGACTTTTCACCAATATTTATTACTATTTTCCTTAGGGACCCCCTGGGTCTGTGGTATTTGGTATAATAAAGCCTCAGATCCATGATATTTGAAATAATAAAGCCTCTCTATTGGCTCTTTAAAAGGCCATGGTAAAACCGTGCCATTAACATTCACAGTGGTTCATTTATGAGACCTGAGGGCACCTCTCTCCCTATTCTTCACTGTTTCATCAGTGAGGATCTCACATAATAGTGTTCGAAAGCTACAGACTTCAAAGCAGATTCTTTACCATTTTTATCTTGAAAAATATTCAGTGTTTGTATAATTAAAGCGAAGTCTTCTTGGAGAAAATGACAAGTCAAATCATTCTAAATGTACCTCCAAGAAAAAAGCTGTCGCAATGACATTTAGTTGTAGAGTCACATTCGCTAAGGCCTGTGCTTCTCCCTCAGATGTCTTGCGATCTTTGAAGGGTATGTCATGGCTGACTTCAAGTCACTTTATAAATCATTATGGCCTCTTTCAATATGAGTACTAAGGGGGAGGGGATCTATTTTTTTCTTTGCCCCAGATTTTGTCTACAGGAATGTTACCAAGGATTTTAAACAACAAAAGCTGAAAACAAAATCTTCCTTGACCCTAGTCTTCCTGCTAGCTAGCAACCTAATTTTTCCTTGTACACTAAAGGCTCAAAAGCATCTTTTATTGTCTCTCTCCCTTTTCTCACCCACTATATTGCTTGACATAGATTAATAACCCCTCCCCCACCATTTAACTGACAAATCTAAGAGAATGTTTGAAGTTCTCCACCTTTGCCCCACCTCTGCAGGCTTGACCTCAAGCTTCTCAATTCCCACCTTCGTCAGTGTTCAAGAATCTCCTTACCTGGTATGTCTTCTGAATTAGTATCATAATTTGTCTGTATTTATACGCAGGGCTTCCTGAGACTTCAGTGGAGAGGGAAGCAGGTAGAAGTGCTGGGGAGCAGAGCTAAGAGAACTGAACCATCTTCCGGCTTCAGATTCATAGCAGGAAAGCTCATGACTGCACCTTTAGCATCCACAAAATTTTGGACAACTTCTGCTGGACCTTGACCAATACCAGTCCACAGGTCCAGTTCAGTGTTTAATGGGACTTTCCAGGCATGGCCATTTTCATTTAGTAAAAATTTTCCACAGGTCAGCTCTGTATCGGGTATTGTGCAAGGCGTCGAGGTAAGATAATTAAGACATTGTAGCTTTCCTTAAGTTGTTCACTGGGTAAGTAAACAGATTGGTGACAAAGAGGTGAACAGAAAAGTACAAGTATAGGTCTATAATTCAGTGACCATGTTCATATTGGCCATGAGATAATTATTGTTGTCTTTCTTTGATCAATTGCTCTTCTAAGGGTTTGATATATAGGCTTAATTAGGTATTATACGGTTTTACTTTCCACAAGTAAGCATGCAAATTAGTAAATGCATTTTCCATATAGCTGTGTTGCACTGCTAGAAATCCTAGCAACTCAAGTCCTTGCCACGCTGTACCCTCTTAAGCCTTTTCTCTTATGGTCTCATGCGCATGTCCTTGCTGCCACAAACACTACTCTTGTTTTATTTCTTGGCTTTTTTCTACTTCTCATCCTTCTATTTCTAAGTATTTATCCCCGTTCAGTAACTCTCCTACCCAGAGTGGAATAATAACGGCAAAATAGGTATTTAGGAAGGGTAGAGTTTTGACAGACAATATTGAGAAGTGGAAGGAAATAGGCAAGACACATATGATAAACAACAATGGAACAATAACTTTATACTGCAACAACTTCCAATCATACCTTTCTAAAAATATCATTATCGACCAGAAAATCTTATTGGCAGCATTTTAAGATATTTTTTAAAAAAAGATTTTAATTTGAGAAGGGCACATTTGGGTCATTTAGATCCTAAGAATGGAAACTGTTCTGTTTATCCTGCTTTCAGGCTTTGGGGTACAGAGCAGACAGGACCTCAATTAGCACCTTGATGTTTTCTTTATCCTTCATTTCAGAAGAGAGGGTGTTTCACACACACACAGTGGTGTCAAGTTTCATCAAACAGGGGGAAACAATTTCTTGGTTTTTAATGCTTTTCCCCAAACAGGAAGGCACCTATTTTGTTTCACTCTAATTAGTGCAAGGGCTAGTGCCTGACTTTGGGAACAGCCAGGGTCTTTGAAGACAGTGGGATGCAGCTCTCCATCAATCTCTGGGCAGGACTTTCCCTTCCACCGTGCCTCTGCTGGGGGGAAGTGACTCAGGAAGGTGGCAGTCTCAGAGTCCCAGCCAGCCTACTGCAGGTGGTGGCAGGTGGTGAGAAAATAACAATCTCAGACTCTCCCACCTACTTCAACATCAGAAATGCAAAGTTGATTACTGGTTGGAATTCAGAAAATTTAAATTTAAATTTTTACTAGTATATGTTTGAATAATGATTGCATTTATTGTGAGGCACTGGTACCTATAACACCTCTTAATTATTTTTCTTCGCCTACATCTCCTATCCCTACCTCCACCTTCCATGTCTTGGCCCCCTTTCCATTTGCCAGAGTTCTATTTCCTTTTTTTTTTTTTAAGTTCCTTTTGCTTCCCTCCCAAAAAGTATTTTAACACCAGTGCTTAATTATAAAGGCAGCCACTTGAAGGTGCTGGAATAACTCTAGTTTAGTAACTCTTCTCATGGAGGAACCCAGTTGCACCACTGCCTAATGTTCTCATCTACCTACAAATTCTTGTTTTCTAGTGAAGAACAGAATCCCTCAACAGTAAACTATCTTAACAAGGGTAAAAAGCCTTGGCACTATAGCCCTTTATGAAGCATGGAATTCTTCATCCAATAGTAAGTCTGTCCAATAAAAGGAGTTTCTCTGATGCACTTGTTCTCTTCAAAGAGCCTGTGTCCTGCACATCTAGGGGAGACTTCCCTATCGCCATCAAGACCGCAGAGCTTTAAACTATAACCTTTTGCAGTTCATGTCCCAGGGGCAGCAGCGTGTCTGAGCATTAGCAGAGCCTCTCAGGTTGTACATCTGTCCGGATGTTCCACCCATCTGTTATGGTTTGTGCGTATTCCCCCAAAGCCTCGTACAGTCATGGAGGCATAGTTCTACAGTTTGTGATTAATTCATGATCCAAGGCTAGGATTATGGGTCTGAGTACTGCTGGGATTATGAGTGTGAGTGCTACACCCAGCCTAGGCTGGATAGCCTGAAAGTAACATAAGAGAGACAGAGAGACAGACTTGTTCCTCATGGCCATCGTTGCTATTACTCTTCCGTTTTGCTCTCTTGCTCTTTGCTGCCACCATGAAAGGCTGTTCTCTGCCACGTGCCGCTCTGCCTTGGAGCCAGCTGAGGATGGACTGAAACCTCCAGCAGCAACTGTAAGCTAAATAAACCTTTTCTTCATTTTGGGCGTTGGGCATTTGTCTCAGCAATGAGAAAAGAGTAAGAGAGACTTCATCTAATCCAGAAATGACTTCTTCCTGGTTAATTGAACATCTACTTTGTATAAGGTGGCATAGGGATTCAGAGAAGAATAAAATATGAGATTACAGTGTATGCCTGTGAAGTCACAGTTCAGAGCCCATGGCCTCAGTCGTTCCTGAATTTTTCCTTAGAATTTAACTAACATTTATTCCTGGAAACCCCCCACAATTTTACAGAAACTGCGAATATACTCACATTTTTTTTTTTTTTTTTTTTTTTTTTTTTTTTGGCAGGAGGTTTGCAAATAGGCAATGATAGCTTTATTCAGTTTTCCTTGCTGCTGATTGGTTGCTGCTCTGTGACCTATCTCTGGCAGATGCACTAACATTCCTGCATCTAACAAGTTGTTCTACCACTTAGCTAGCTGGAGTGCTCAAAATTTTGTTGTTGCTAGAGCCCTAAGATCCCTAAGATGCCCCAAACATACCCTGCATCTTCTGTGGCTTTAATAATGTAGTATTTTATTTTATTAAACTAAATTACATAACTGCAGGAAACAGCATATTTGAGGTTTAAACTATAAAAATTGGCATTTATAGGCATCTTTTACTGATTATATCTGAAATACGCGGCGCTTTGCAATTTGTGGTCACTCTAGGAACATAACGCCCACGAATTTCAGGGGTTCACCATACACTGATCCTATAATGGAAACATTTTTAAATGTAGGTGAGCTCTGGCACTTTTCACAGGATAAAGTCACCAAGGCAAATGACTGCAGAAGCCTGGCTGACAGCGCAGAGTGATTCTGTTTGAAAATAAAAATTATGGTGGCAGAGGGCGGGGTGTCAGGGAAGCAGGAGGGTGAAGGGCTGGGAGCGGAGGGCTGGGGCTGTTCCGGCTGCAGTGAACACACACACCAGGTTTGAGGGGACAGCTGCTTACTCATTTCCACCTAATTGCGTTCTGATGAAGAAATGCAGGCCTGGCAAGGCCATACTGAAGATTTCTCAGGAAAAGCCAGAAATCTCAATTTTTGTCTAACGTCTCTCAAATTTCCAAAAGGATCGCAGAGGCCAGCTGTTTCCGGCTCAGTTTGCCATCTCTCGCTCAGCCAGGGCACTCTGGGCCAGAGTTGCTGAGAGGACTGCAAGGTGCCCTTCGGGATAATTCCTTTTCATTTCATTTCCTACGTTCCTACTTCCATCCTCCCTTTAACCTCTCTTCTCTCCCTCCTCTGTCTGCCCCAGCTTGGGATCAGCCTACGATCAGTGCAGGGGCGCAGAGCAGCAGTTACTGGCGAATTACAGGTGACCTTGAGAAGTGCTTCTCTTGTGGTAAGCACTTTGGTGTAGGTTTTTAGCTTTTAAACAAGGCGATATTTATTATTTTCCTTTCTCAGGGAAGAGCTTCCTAGGTTGAGTCAATATTTCAAGGCTGAGCTACATTAAGACTGTTGTGTGCATTGTACAGAAAAGAATTCCATTTTGAAGTGAGTGAAAAAGGCCTCAGAAGCACATGAAAGTTGCTGCCTGGAGGGCTGCATTAGTAGTAAAACTGGTTTAGAAAAGGGACCGAGTAGGTTAGCTACTAAATGACCTCTACATGATGTTTTCTCCCACCCTTTTTAAGAGATAATGTGAATATCTGTACAATAAGTAGAAAGCAGCCTGTTCTATTTAAAATATTGCCTCCTATACAAGCATCAAGAGCTGAAAATTAAATATTAACTAAGGAAGTGCATTGGGAGTCAATAAGAGATGAGTAACAGGAAGAAAAAATGGGTAATGGGAAGGAAGCATGAGATCTGAGGTTATCCATAAGAAAAAGCCAGAACAGGAGGAACAGTAAGCCACGACCTGAGGCTGGAGGGCAATGTCACATGCCTGCTATGCTTGGTGCCCACAAGCACTCACATGTTAGAAACTCAATCCCCAATGCAACAGTCCTGGATTTTAAGGTTAGGTCCCAAGGGCTCCACCATCATGGAAGATGGGAGTGGAATAGCTACGATTGGAGTGGATTTCTGATCATTTCAGCCACTTCTCTCTCAGATGCTTGTGCCCTTGCCCTTCCGCCTTATGCTGTGCAGTGTCACAGCAAGAAGGTGCCCACCAGACACAGGGCCCTTGACATTGCTTATCTCTACATAATAATGAACCTCCATTACTTCTACAGTATCCAGTCTCAGGTGTTCTGTTGTACCAACAGAAAAAAGATGGAGACAATGTATTGTTATAAGAGCTCACTGTGGAGTGCAAAATAAAAAAGTAAATAAAATTAGTAGGGAATGAGGGAGGGCTTCTGGGAAGATGGTGTGGTGGAAAACAGCAATAAATCACCCCTCACCCTGAGATTTAGAATCCAGATACTGGAGAATAACTCCTTGGCAAAGAAAAGGAGGGAGGTAGATCGCTGGGACCCAGGAAGAACCTAAGGGAAAATTGGAGGCCACAGAGAAAGTGAAATGACAGACGGCAGTGCAGAACTGCTTCTTCCCCAGCTCCCAGGTCACAGTGAGAGAAGAGGATCAAATCTTTTTTCTTGACTTTTTATTTTATTATTATTTTTTAAATGTATTTAGTTCAGGGCCTCAGTAGGCAGCTTGACCCAGCTCTATCACCATGCACTAAGTTAAAGTCAAAATGGATTAAAGATCTAAACGTTAAAACAGAAACACTCAATCTCCTAGAAGAGAAAGTAGGAGGAACTTTTGAAGACATAGGGGTTAGCCGGGCGTGGTGGCGCATGCCTGTAATCCCAGCACTAGGGAGGCTGAGGCAGGAGGATTGTGAGTTCGAGCCCAGCCTGAGCTACAAAGCGAGCTTAAGGCCAGCCTGAACTGCATAGTGAGACCCTGTCTCAAAAAGACAAAAAAAAAAAAAAAAAAA
>PVKA01037241.1:0-21160 GCA_004027165.1 Ctenomys sociabilis | reverse complement strand
AAAAAAAAAAAAAAAAAGAAAAGAAAAGCTGTTGCCATGTAAAATCTGCAGTTGGGGAAACACGAACTTGATAAGTGAGGAGTGAATTCAGAGGAGCCCTGGAGAGAGGTCTGAAAGGAAAAGGGGAACCGCTCGCTGAGGCCGGTGCCAGTCAAAGTTCAGCTTCTGAAGAGCAGGTGAAGCGTCCCCGTGTTCCGCGGCACCGTGCCCTGCAAACGTCAGCCTCTTAGCTCTCTGTCCTCCTGGAATGTGTGGATTGAATCAGTGATATCGAGATCTGGTCTCGCATGGAAACCCACGAGCTCAAGTCTGTGAGTTAGGGAACTCTTCCTCTGTAGCTCTGGCAGGGTGCACTAATCCTGAGTATGTTATCCAAGCTTTCTAAATAAATTTATTGTCTCCTTTATTTCACTTGGGACATACTGGAATTATGGAAATGTAATTTCTATAGGATTATTTCCCTACATCCACCATTAGTTTTGAATTAAAAGGCACTTAGAAAATGAGTTTAGCTTGAAAGTTTTTGAAAAAAGGCTTATTTTTTATCTTCTGGAAGTAGAACACATTCTCTTCCAGGAAGGGACTTAAGATTTGCACATATGTCACTCATCCTACCATGCAGACGAGGATGAAGGTGGAAGGATAGTAAGGAGGCAGTATGGCTGGACACGGTGTAGCGCTCCTGCAATCCCAGAGCCCTGGGAAGCTGATGCCCGGAGGATCATACAGTTGAGCCCAGCACAGTGACTTAGTGATACAGTATCTCAATATGTAAAAATCGGGCTGGAAAGTTACCTCAAAGTACCTGAGTTCAATCCCCAAAAGTACCAAAGCAAAAGCTAAAAGGCTAATGCATAAGTGCATTTTTATTTACCTATTCTTATTTTTATGTATTTGGTACAGGGTCTCACTACACAGCTTGGACTCATAGTGATCCTCCTGTTTTCGGCCTCCCCAGCACAAAGATTCCAGGCACGCACCACCATGCTTGGACTCCATCACTGGCTCAGCACCCCCACCCAGGGGTGGTGCTGGCCCGGCATGTAGTACTAGGGATCAGACCCTGGCCCCTGCAGTTGCCTAAGCAGGCACTTAGTCTGCTGAGGTATCTCGCTGGCCCCATAAGTGCATTTTTTTAATATAAAATGCCAGTCATATAAATCTAATCAGTTCCCCAGGAGGGTGCTTTTCCCATACTGTTGTGCTTCTGTGACCTCATGTAGAACACAGCCTGCACTCATTCCCCTGATCCATCTTCTATGTGCTTTTAAGCCCTATAGCAGGTGGGGTAGTAAGCTATGTCATTTTAAAAGCCAGTGTTGGGGGAGGGCTGTGCTTCTCTTCCACAGTCTTCCTTCCCATGATAGGAGTGAAACAGATCTAAAGGGCAGTGGGAAAGGGTAAGAGGAGCTGTCTCTTATCAAGGAGGGGCCTGGGCCAGGTACTTGTTACTCTACAGCCTTGTAAAAACTCTTCTGAAACAGACACTGGAAGAGCTTACTATAATTTACCCAGTCTGCTGATTATAATGTGAACACCACAGCCTGTTTTGCATTTGCCTCGTATATTTCTGTCCTATCCCAGGTCAAATGGACATTGAGCACCGAGAGGCTTCCAGGTGAGGCACCAGTGGTCAAGTGCACTGCTTCAGGAAATAAGCATGGAATAATTCATTAAGTCCAGATCCATTCATCCCTGGACTGAGTTCTCTCAGAGCCTGGGCCCTAGAATTTCCTTGGGTTTCATCACTCACATTAACTCTTCTTGGCTTTTTGATAACTCCAAAGTTTTGTTTTGTTTTTCCTCTCTTTGATCCTCCTCTTTGGAACTTAATGTATGCCTCAAACTGACAATCTTATTTTATCTCTACTTTTACTTCTAATTTTTATACAATCTTCTATTCATGCTTTTGAATTACTGTTGAATATTTTATATGTCCCCACCTGCTCTCGCTTTTTTATTAGCTAGCAACCAAAGTGATAAAAAATCACTCAACATTCAAGTAAGAATTCATCACAAAGCTGTTTCTGTTCTACTAATTTTCAATGCAAATTGAAGTTTCTTAAAAAGAAACATGTGTACCAAAGAAATGTAATATATCAAAAAGGAGACAGGAAAGGTAAAATCTCAGGATCTGATCTCCTACCTGTAATGTCAGTAGACCTGCTTTGTTTTTCTGTTGTGTAAATGGGTTTTACACATCTGAGTAGCCAACTCAAAAAGAAGTCCAGAACATAAAATCCCCAGGTTCTCATAAGCAAGAGTGCTGTCAACTCTTGATGTTGAGATGTGACAGCAATCAATACCATTGGTTTCAGAAAAAGATTATTATTGTTGCTGTTGTTGTTACTGATACCAGGGATTGAACTCAGGACCTTGCATTGCCACACAGGTGAATATGCTGCTGAGCTAACTCCATGGCAGAAAAATATTTTTTTTTGTTATATGCAAAATTCCAAGTACACATTAATTGTAACACGCAGCAAAGACCTGAATAGAGGAGCTTGTTGTAGCGCCTAATGTCTGCATGTGTTCTGATTCCCTGAACCATTCAGACTTCCCATAAGCATAAATAGGTGCCATCCCAGAACCCACGAGATGGCTTCCCCCATTGTTACTCCATTCAGCTTATCCATCACAAGAGAACTTTCGAGGGGAACTTGGGATGCTAACCAAACACTGCATATTTTGGAACCAGCTTCATGGCTCATCTTGTTCTTCGGCTCTTGGCAACCTATCTCTGGTTAAAGGGTGATGGAGTTGGAGACAACTGTGAGCTATGCCCAACCAACATAGTAATAATCTACTTGAAATAATCAAAGAAACGCTTGGCTCATGTTGCAAATATGAGGAAAGAGAATGGCTGTGGAAATAGGGTGAAGAGCGGCAACGTGTAGACTGTCCTGCCCACAAAAACCTCAGAAGCAACTCACTTTGGATTTCCTGTGTCCTGAAGAGACTTGTTCATTGGCAGGCCAGGCTTGATCCTGCTTTATTTGATTCTCTAATGCTAACCAGATTTTTAATTCTCTTCTTGTGCTCTCTCTTTGCAGATTCATAATACTACTAGCACAGTTGAATTTATTCTGGAACCTATTAAATCACTTCTAAAAGTTTTGAATATATTCCTATACTATATTGAAAACACATCAGTTAAGTGAAATTTCACAGCAAATTATAGCCTATGAAATAATGATGACATCGATCATCAATCAATGCAGGGATTGACTGATATGTTCTAATTGTATCAATCAATGACTGTTAAATTGAGAAAGTTGTCTTTTATGTACTAAGTCAGAGGGGAGTGCAGGTTTGCTAGTCTGCACTAACTGGTGAAAGTAAAAGTGATTTAGTCTGAACTGCCTGGATGTATTTTAGTGCTAGTGAAAAACTGATCTCTAAAGGCTTGCAAATCTTATGCTGAAAATTGCATTTTTAGGAATTTCTCCCTCAGCCTGTGTAATTTTCTTGAAAGCTTTAAAAATTTTAGAGTACATAGAATAAACTTATTATTTTTAAATAAAACTGTGTGATTGATGGAGATTGCAAACATATTATGTTCATAGAAGGTGAGGATATGGAGGCAGAAACCCTTGGATGTGAATTTTTTGTGGTAGAGGAACGTGGCCCTGTTGCCCTGCCCAGAGGTTCCGTGCACAGTCAGACAAACCAGGCCCCACCACAGCAGCTCTGCTTCTCCTTCCGAGTATTCACCCCAAGCAAAGAAGAAGACAAATCTGCAAAGGCACTTGGGTGAATTTCTTCCTTTGAGTGCTTTTTTTCTTAGAATTAGAAACCACTAAAATACTCACTGCTAGGGACTTGTTCAAGCATCCAGCAATCTAGACAAGGTCGTTTTGTTTTAAAACAGAGCCAGTAGTGTTGGGCAGGCTGATCTTGAACTCACCATGCCTCAGCCTCTCAAGTAGCTGTGATTACAGTGGGCACCAGCACCACAGCCAGAAAGCAGGGTTTAATGATGCATTTGAAGCTATGACTTTTGTGTCTTACCGTAGCAGTTGGAACGTGTTATATGTGCTTTTTTTGAAAGGAGCATTTTGTGAAAGTGTGACAATCTAATGTCTTATTATATGCACAGGTTTCCAGCAGTCTGGAATAACCCTTCTGCTGCCCGGTGACTGCCATAGGGATTGGCAGGCTTTCTCAGTCTCATCTTATTGCATGTGTATCATTCATATGTAAAACAAATAGGTGACATATATATGTGTATATGAAATGTATAGTACATTTAAAATATGGTAAACAAATAACTGAAATAATGATAAGCAAGTTTTTCAAACACATTAAATTAAATAACTCTTACCATTGGTGATGACAATGATATTGATGATGGAAATACACATGTGCACATCCACACCTCCCAGAAAGATCTAGGTGCAAACTCTCAAAATTATCCACAGTTGTCTTTAAGAACTGAGATTAGAAGTACTAATTATTATTATTACAACTTCTTTGCACTTTTTACTTTTTCCAAAATGATGAAGATGAATTAAAGGCTAATGGTGGCCCGGAGATGGCTTGGCAGTCTCGGTACCTGCCTGGGAAGCACAAGGCCCAGGACTCAGTCCGTGGTACCGTATGCTGTGCTGCCCCCATGCCAAGCTGCTCACAGTACCCAGATGTGGTGGTGCATCTGTAATCCCAGCACTGGGGAGGCTGAGACAGGAGGATCAGTACAGGTCAGAGCTGTATAGTGAGATCCTGTATCAAATAAATAAAAGATTTTAAAAACAATAAAAAAAATAGTTTTAGTATACATGCTGCTGAATCAAACACTGAACTTAAGATGTGCTGTGGTGAGTTACAGCGAATAGACTTGTCCAGGGGAAAACAGCCTCTGCCGCTCCTATATTTCCCCCAAGGAATTTTTCATTAAACTCAGTACTGCTTTTGCCCACTCTACTACAATTACCCAAGTTAAAGAGTTTTTCATAATTACAGATGCAAGGACCAGCCAAATAGTTCAGTGGATTAAAACGTCTGCAAGCAGGTATAGGGCAGGGGTTCGATCGATGGCCAGGCCTACAGTGCCTGCCCGGCCAGCCCCACCCCTGGAGCATTCTGAGATGCTACCGAGACTGCATGAGGTGGCACATGCCTGCATTCTCAGCTCTAGGGAGGCTGTAAACAGGGAGAGCACTACGAGTCCGATCTAACAGTGAGGCCCTAAATACCCTGTAAACCCTTCCCTAAAGGTTAAAAACCAAATCAAAACAAAAAATACAAATATAAACAAAAACGGTTTATTTCATTTCAAAGCATTTCCATGGCTTTAACTGTAGGGTGTTTTATAGTGATCCATCACAAAGGGCTTCCATTTCTTAATACCCAAAGTTTTTCATGGACTTTTAAAGAACTACATCCACTTAGGTGATAGGTCAGGATGCAAAGTTTCCCAGGCACCTTGCCCCAAACACTCTCCGTCTTGCTTTTTCAGGCACCCTGCCCCTGACTCTCTCCCCCTTGGCCCCACAAAAAGCCAAACCCAAAACCACAGAACAGGTCCACCTGACTTTGACCTGGGCAAACAACCATGAAACTCTCCTTAGTTAACATTGGAGGTCCCCCACAAACCAGGTAGCCCTGCAAGATTAGCTTTCCCTCGGCTCATGATCACCCTCTCTAAAAGATCCTATAAAGTCTCCTGTCCACCCTTTGTTTACTTTACTACTGTCTTCATCCGCTAGACAGCTAGCCTGCTTGATGTCCCCAATAAATCCCATGTCAGAATGTGTGACCCGGTCGATTGCGTGGGTTCATACCTAACATTTGGTGCTGAAAACCTGGGAGGAATGCCAAGGCTTCTGCCAGTCCCTTCTGACCAGGGCCTTGCCCTGGTCTGCTGCCAGCCCTTCTGAGTGGACCACAAGCCTCAGACTTTTCTTGCTGACCCCTGACACCTAAAACTGTGAGTATCCCTTGCTTAACCTAGCTTAAAAGATAAACCTCTCCCATTGTCCAATCTGTTTGCAGGGTAAACAAAGAGGGCCTTTTCTCCATGGGCACTCACTGCCTACTCACTCACCTCTGCCTCCAGCCCTCTCCCCTGCAATTCCTTTAACTCATACCTGGGATGAATAGCTCTAAAGTCCTTCAGGCTTCCCTCCAGGATTTCTCCAACACTAATGTCCTCTTCTGCTCTTTCTGTTTCTATTTCATCCTGATTTCTCCCTGAGGACAACTATCTGTACTCTGGATGGCTCCTCTCCCAGCTCTGTACCTCTAGCCCAGCCCTGGCCTTATTCCTCCAGGTGGTGTCAACACTTCCAGCTGCTCCTTCCCCCATCTCCGGCCTGGGATGCCTGTTTATATGGCATTGGCTCTACATCCCTTTCTGAGACTCCCACAACAAGACAGTTGTCCTCAGTCTGCTCTCACAGCTCCCCCCACTCTGTCTTCTCACCACTATGGGCAATTTTTCTTCAATACCCTCTCAAAAGTACTCTTCTATCCTACACTGTCTTAAGTCTGTCCTTAGAGGACTCTTACACTTCTCCAACCTCCAAGTCAAATGCCCAATTTTTCTGTGCCAAACAGCCTGGTCACAAGACCAGTTGGACAGTGAGACTATCTGGGCCCGCCAGGAACTCTTGATTATGACACCTTCATTAATCTGGATAACTTTTCTCACCACAATGGGCAACAGTCCAAAGTGCCTTATAGTCTCACATTCTCTTCTCTCCACAGTCATCCTGAGCTCTGCCTGCCCCTCCACCCCACCCCACAGTGCCACAGCCTCTGGAGCCTCCCCCCTACACACTGTAGCCGCTGCTGTAGGCCACCACTGGAACTGCCACCACCTGTGGCAGTCACAGCAGCCCCTATCATGACAAATGCTACTTCACTTTCAGACCTCTAAATTTTCTGGGGCTAGAGAGATACTTTACTCTCACTTTGCTCAGTCTCCCCCTGCCTTTCTCCAGCTGTCCCAGCAGGTCGTGTATTTCTCAGGACTCCCAACTTCCAACCACAATCTCTTTTTTTCCTCCAGGTTTTGATACAAAAACAACTAATAACACCCCCCCCCCAACAGCGTGTGCCTCTCCCTCTGTTATCGAGCTGAGGCAGGATAATAGCCCATCTATCCTGCCCTTTCCAGTGGAACCTGCTGCTTACTCTCACTCCGTCCAGTCCCCCTCAGCCACCTTGGCAGAGCGTCTCCTGTTAAAGCCACAGCAAAGAGGCCCTAGATTGGACTCGTAATGATCTGCCTGTTTATAGCCTTCTCGCCAGCCTTCAAGTCCAGGCCATGTGAGCTGTCAGTGCTCCTCTATTGTGCTGTGCCTACTCCTCATACTCGGCTCAGTGTGCTTGCTCCCACTCAAATTTGGTAACAGTAAATAAAAGGGGTTTATGTTTCCCAAATTCCTCTTATAGGGCTGGCCAATAGCTCATTGTATTAAAGTACCTACAAGTAGGTGCAGGAGTCAGGGATTCAATTCCCAGGCCTGCCATGCCAGTCCTACCCACAGGGCTCACTGAGACAGCAATTGAGACTTAGCATCGTGACACATGCCTGTAATCCCAGCACGGAAGGCTGTAAGTAGGCAGATCATTATGAGTCCAATCTAGTGGTGAGACCCTGAACACCCTGTAGACCATTTCCTAAAATTCAGAAAAAAATTTCCCTTTATCAGAGATCTCCAAACCTTAGAATATGAGTCATAAATGATGAAATTAGTTCTCTGATGAAAGATCCAATTGGACATACATGAATTACTGCTTTACCAGAGATATTTATGTTATCATATAAAGTTGAAATATTTTGCAAAAAACACAAATATTTTATGTCATACCAGAAATTTTCCAAACCAGCATAATTAAAAGTATTAGAGTGAATAAAATCATGTTCCCAGGACAAGGGTACAGACAATTTGGAAGTTAGCTGGAAAAGTACAAGAACTTGGGCCAAGGTAGGATACACAATCATTGCTCTGTGCCATGTTCCGTAAGTGTCCAGGAGCACAGGACAGCTTACAGCTGCAGAATTGTTCCTAGGAGATCTATGGGGTGAGATCTATGGGATAAGGTGTCTGCCAGCCACAGAGAGCTACATCACCTGTCATGGTTTTATAACTCATCAATACATGAATTTCCTTCAGTCATGTTTCTGTTTAAAGGAACCTTTTGAAAATGTATATAGTTGATTCACTAATTCTGAATGCACAGATAGTATAACACATGCCCTAGGACTCATGCTCAAATGAAACGTATTTAACACACACAATTCATCCACAAGGAGCCTCACCATGTCGCAACACCAGACAGCAATTCAGCACCATAATCAGGGACTATGCAACCTGTATAAATAACCTCCGATGTACATACAGGCATGAGAAAAATATGGTATTAAACTGACCATGGAAAAGACATACATTCAAAGTACAAAAGCTGAAATAAGAACCGAGTGTATCACTTGGCCCAACTTTAGTTTGCTGTGTGTTCTGGGCCACGTGCTTTTTTCACTGTACTGTGCATGCCCATAAGTGATGGAAGCACATGAAAGCAAGCACCAACTTGCAACTTGGGTGGTGACCCCGGGACCTTTTAGCAAGGAGGAAGCGTACATATAAAGAATGAGGATCAATTGTGTGTTCATGTGCATGCATGTATATGTATATATATATATATATATATATATATATATATATATGCATATAGAGACCCAGTTGCTATAAGAAATTTTCAGTAGCAAGAGTATAAAACAGATCCTGCCTGTTATGCTGAAAAACCATTCTAGTAGGTGGTTTTAAGGCAAGTCTACATTTAAAGACACAGAGTGACTGGGGGTTTTATTTTACAACTGCAAGCATCACAATGAACATCATTCTTATACAAAGTCATTGAGTGCTATTAAATGGAATTTTGTATTTCACACAGAGTGAAAATAATGACACTATAAAAATGCAAACTTTGGTTTCTTCCTATTATCTTATAAAGCAAAATGGGTTTGTATCAATCCAAAGTAATTTTGGAATATTCAAGTAATCTCATTCTGTTCCGGTTTGCAATTCTCACAAGTTCTTAAGCTGCCAACATTTTTTTAAGGTAAACAAACAAAAACCTGGTGAATGAACAGGCAGAATTACTGTGATTTTAGAGTGCCTGCAAAGTGGAAAGGGCGAATGCAGTGTCAGAAGGTGCCTGACTCTGCTGCTCATGATTTATGAGACTTTTTCTCAAGCAAGCTGCTAAACTTGCTGTGCTTTATTATTTTTACATTTAAAAGTGGAACAATACTTAGGACAATTGCATTGTATGTGATAAGTTGCACTTAGTACTTGTCCAGTTCTTAGAAAAATGTGTGGTCCCTGGCCATGATCCAGTTCCTGCCATTACACACAATTGCTGACCTGAGTTGTTTCGATCTCAGCGGTGCACAAGCAGTACGTATTTTGTAAAAACCTTACCTCGGACTTTCAGTTCTGCTTGTTTGAGACAGGAATTGGTTACACAGCTTGGGCTCTACTTGTGCTTACTGTGTAACCCGCGCTGGCCTGAAATTACTGTACTCCTCCTACCTCAACCTTCTTAATGAGGAGACGGCAGAACTGTGCTATCATGTTTGTCTTAGACTTTGAATTCTAGTGTTTCTTTGGTGTAATATATAAACGTTAAGTAATCCTGCCTCGTTCAGGCTGTGGCAGCAGCTGCGACTCACGGCCGGGTACATGATGATAAGCAGAAGCAACTCATCCTCCAGTCTCTGTTGAGATGTTGTGGTGTCCGGCTAGACCTGCTTTGCCCCCGTTCTGGTGCTGTTGGGTCATGAATACAGGGCCATGTGTTTACTAGGCAATAACAGGGCTTGGGTAAATTATCTTGAATCCCAGTTAGCTTACTTAAACGATTTCTTTTAATATTTTCATTTTATAATGGGTTCACCAAAGAATAATGGCATTGCAAATAAATAAAAATTAGTATATTTTGGCATTATTACCATTGCAATTATTGATGCCAAATATAATATTGAGGAGGTAGATTACCTTCCTCATTGCCAATGTAAAACAAGAGAAATTAACTGTAGTATAACTGATTATAACTAAATCAGTGACAACATTGTTTTATATGAATGGGAATCCACTTCATGTCATCTGTATTTTTCATCTATATTTGCTTTTAACTTTTAGAAATTTATCCCTTATACTATTTTAGTTCTTTTAATATTTTAGGTCATATAGTCTTTGAAAATCTATGTACTTCCTTTGTTATCACAAACGTGGCAGTTGGAGTCTTCTTCCTAAGTAGTTTGAACACTTCATTATCACCTTAAACTATAACCCAGTCTCAAGCCAAAACCACTGTCCATGGTCCTGACTGACTTCTTCAAACACCACCCAGTCCTTCTCTTCCTTCAGCTAGTCCTTCCCTTTCCGGGAAAGACTGCGTTTCCTGTCCATTGCTCTTTTTGAAGAAGCGTTTCAGACAGTTCCCTTGCCAGCGACCTTAGCTTCCCATACTTTAGAAAGCTGTGGAGTTGGCCCTGCATGCGCTGCAGGACGATCATTCAAAGAAAGCACTCTTCTGAGCCTGTGTTCTCCACAGGGCCACTGATCCGTGTGTCTCTCATATGAGCACAAATGAGAAGCTCCTTCCTGACTACAGCAGATGGAAATGGAAATTATATACACGGCTAGCGCAGACTACATTATAGCTAAATGATTTGCCCTTTGAAAGTTGGGACTTCTTGTAAATACTGAAGGGAAAGAGCGCTGAGTTATTGCACAGGTTCAGGTGCTTGAATGACCTGGGTGCTAATTATTTAACCTGTCTGAGTCTCTTTCTTCAATCCTGCAGCATTTATAAGATTTCAACACCTGCTTGAACTCACATTTCATTAGGTTTCTGCCAGGATTGAATGACTTAATGAGTATAAAGGCACTTCACAAATTGCAATGTCTGTCATAAATACAATCTGATCTGTGAAATGTGTATCTGTTTTCTTTCTGTCACTATCTTCATCGGGATGTCTAAATTTTATCGTAATCAAACATCCTTCCTTCTGGTGACAGGAGTAGGATTTCACTGGAGGCAATCAGTTCCAGGAAGACGTGGAAATATGTTGTCAACAAACTGACGACAAACATGAAAATCTGCTTTTAGCCTTTTTAGTGTTTGTTTGCTTCCTTTAAAACTCATCTAAAATACTCGTTTTTGAAGGGTCATTGCACAACCATGTTGAAATGCATTAGAAGACAAAACAGTGTGATTACCTCACCTTTTGGTGGCCTACAGAATTTGCATGCTGCTTTTCAGTAAACTGCCCTGTCTGCATAGGCTGCGGTACTGCCGTTTCCAGTTCAAAATTACTGCAGAAAAGTAATTGATCCTCTACTTCCCTGCCATTGCATGATCTCTCTTACAATTCAGGGGAAATCTATTTCTCACTGATGTTGAAAAACATAATAAGGTCACAGCAGGGAGGCTTTAGCTTCATTAAAGAACATTATTATAAAAATAAAATGATCGGGGACAAATTGTTTTTGTCCTTGCGGTACCGTTTCTGAAAATCCACATTAATCTGAGGGTTTAAAGCAACAATAAGATATTTCCCCTTTACTACTCACTGCACCATGGTAGCCCCTAGTGGTAGAAGGAGGTGCCGATCACAGTCTTCTGTTGAATAAAAAGAAATTAAGCCTCTTTGGGGAATATAGGCAATAGCCTGTCAATCACTAAATTTCTTTCTGTTTTTGAAATATCAGAACAATGTTGGTGTCCAGCAAATGTAGGTGCCAGCATTATTTAAAAATGATTGAACAGAAAAATGCATTGCTATTCTGACCCACTTAGCCTTGCATCTATCATAGGAGACCACAGGGAGGGGGCAACGCAGAAGGATTTAAGATAGAGAATCTGTGATTGCTCTATTAATCTAGTTTAACTGATACTAAAACCTGGCAGGACGAATTCCAAGTTTCAGGCAGTAAGGCTTATCAATTCATTACCACGTTCAGGGCTCTCCCTTCCTTCCTTTTGCCTTCAGCTCCTGACAAAGGACAGCCTTTTACAGTTCAATTTCTCAGTTCATTTTTGACTGCTTTTAATTAAATTTGATAGCCTGCTTCTGCACCACTGAAGTTATTGGAGTTGCAAAGCAGTTTGCTGTTGTAATGATAGCTCTCTTGGTATCTGTTCATTATTAACTGCTTTTCAAAAGTGCTGCTCTCAACTCTCATTTTATAAATATTTAAGTAACTGAACTTCTTTAATATCAATATCTATATATAGGAGATTGGGATTCCATTGGCTGTTTAATGAGTTATACAAACTCAAATACAAAGAGTCCTTCTTTCTGTAATGTTATATGTGATAGTCTTAATTGAGATAGGGTCCTTAAATCATTAAGAATATACGTTTTCACACACACACAATATCAATATCTCCAAAAGAACAAAGACAAATTATTTAAAAGGTTTACAACATACATATTATTATGTCTGGTAAAATATCTCAGAAAACAGAATAGATTTTATACAGATAATCAAAGTCCTGAAGTTAATCTGAGTATTTCAAAACAGTATTTTGGGGGGCCAGGAAGATGGCTCAGTAGAATAAGTGCTTCCCTGGTAAGTGCAAAGGCCTGAGTTCAGTTCCTGGTTTCATTAAAAAAAAAAAAAAAAAAAAAAAGAAAAGAATAAAAGAGTATTTTTGTTCTCTTAGGGATGAAATGAGGTATGTTAAAAAAGAACTTACATAGCAGACAAAATTTTACCAGAGAAAAGTTAGTAAAGACATTGAGTAAAATTGAAAGAGATGATGTTAAAAAAAACATTATCACAACAATTAATCTTTTACCCTTCCATGTACCCTTCATAAATTAGGAAAAATAATTTAAAATTTTTTAGGGATTCAAAATACTCAAGTAGACACACCAGAGAAAGAAAAAGGGCGACAGTAGTGAGGTGCTGGTGTGGGCACTGCATCAGCACTGTTGTGTGTTGTCACCTGTGGTGTTCCTGGCACCAGCTCTGCCTTGTACAGAACACGGTGTGTGTGCGGAAACACTGAACAATCACGTATCATCAGATTCAGTAGTCAATAAGAATTCCAACCCAGACAGTTGGATTTCAGAAACACAGTCAGAAACCCTGTGCTGTAGTTCCCAGCATGGGGGAGGGGAGGTAGCAGGTCCAGGGGCAGTTGCTTTAAGGGAGCTGAGTTGTGCCACTCCTGCTGCCACAGGGTGGCACACCCAGGAAGTTGGCACAGCACGAACAGAAGTTGTCAGTATTCCAGCACATGGAAGAAGTGGGTGTTCTAGGAAGAAAGTACGAAGGAAGCTCTGATTCCAAAAGGCAACAATGCACACAGTCGTGTAGTAGTAACCCTATCTCTCCCCCACAGCCAAGGAGGACCTCCCTTCTCCAACCACCAGTCTACTTCCTTCAATCTCTTGAATGCTAAGTAGTTTTTTTTTTTTTTCCTGCAGAGAAATCCAGCCTTGTAAATTGTAGACTCTGGGCAAAGCTATTAAAATTTGACATATTTAATCAGAGAGTCTACAGCCTCCCTCTCCTGCTTAAGTTTCCAGGTCATTACCAACCTCCCCTGTTAACTCAGATCCTAGGACTAAACTCCATTCTAAAATATGAATAAAGTCACAAAGATAACCCCATCCTTTGAGTAAAACTTCAGTTGATATCTGCAATAATAACTGCAAAAGACAGATGAAATGCAGGGAGGATGCATGCAAATAAAGGGCAAAAATCCTCCACTTAATATATTGGCCGTAAAAATGTATTATAATAAAACAAGAGCAACACAAAACACTATATAATGATCACAATAGGGAAGACTAAAAAATTAATTGGTGACTGAAAGCATGACATTCAGTAAACCAAAATTTAAAACATGTTATAAAGCGAAGGAAAACTGCATCCTTTAAATAAAAGTCATGCTGCAATGAAAGACAAGAAAGTCTGGGAGGGTGTCTTCGACTGAGAGGGTCTGGAGAATACAGCAATTAATTACAATGCACAGTTCTGAACTAGAGCCCATAGAGAGGAAAAAGTAAATCTATAAAGTTTGGTATATATTGTGTACAGCAAAAGAGAACAGGTGGGACAAATGCTAAATACATAACCTGATTAAAAGGCAGTTTGGAAGTCACTGTACTTTTTCATAACTTTTCAATTAAGGTCCATTTATTTTTCAACTTAACAGCTAAGAATAATGAATAGGATGGTAGATAACCTGATTAAAAGGCAGTTTGGAAGTCACTGTACTTTTTCATAACTTTTCAATTAAGGTCCATTTATTTTTCAACTTAACAGCTAAGAATAATGAATAGGATGGTAGGTGATGAAATCAAAGAAACCTTCTAAAGCATAAAATCAAAAGACAGCAATGGACAAAAGCAAAAGGCAGAAAGAGAAGAGCAACACAAAGGGCATACCAGCTGATTGCTAAGGCGAGGTCATGTCAGCGACAGCACTAAGATGAAAGCATGAAGAATTTACACACTTGTGTGTGCCACACGCACACACACACTTGTGTTCATGGTGTGAAGAATTTTAGAAATGCTATGAAGTTCCTAGAACAGAAAAAAAAAAAACACGAAACAAGACATCTGTAAATGAGAAGAAAATTAAGCTGGAGTTAGAGTGAGTTTCTCTTAACTTGGAAATCTACTGGTAACCTCTGTGCTCCAGAACATGTTCAAACAGACATCAGCCAGGTGGAAAAGCATCAGGAAGAAGTGTGACGTGGTGGCCTGAACCCAAGTAGACAAATTTGAGAACAGGGAGCTGCAGGAGCTAGCAGCTCTGTGAAAGCAGAGTGGAAGGTTGGAGGGGGTTGCACCACAGTGGGGCCTCGGGATTTAGCTCAGTGGTGCAGTGTCTGCCTGTCAAGCATGAGGTCCTGAGTTTGATTCTTAGCACCCTCCCCCAAGAAAACCATATTGATAATAGTGGAATTCATATACATTTTCATCATTTTCTTCAAAGCTAAAATAATCATGGACAGTATTATGAACTTCAGGAAAAGTTAATAAGCTAAAAATGGAAACCTATAAACATTTTTATATAGTTATAATGATGTGAACACTAAATATTCATTTCATCCACATAATTTTATTCAACCCAGTGAGAGGACATAGAAAGGAAATTCGAATTTTTTTATTTTTTTGTTTTAGGGAAGGATCTACAGAGTGTTCAGGGTCTCACTACTAGATCAGACTCATGTGATTCTCCTGATTGCAGCCTCCCAAGTGCTGGGATTATAGGCACACATCACCATGCCCAGTCTCAAATGCCAGCTCAGTGCACCCTGGGGGTTGGGCTGGCATGGCAGGCCCAGGGATCAAACTCCCTGCCCCTGCTTGCAGGTACTTTAATTTGCTGAGCCAGGAAGGGAAATTCTGAAATCCACAGGCCCATAGTAAAATATGCCTGTATACATCATCATAGGAAGTTAACAGGTAATATTCAAATTTGGTGCTCAAGATAGGCATAATAAATTTTTAACATGATTTCTAGGTACATTCAAAATTTGAACATGGCTCTTTGCTGCACAAGCTAAAGCCTAGAGGGGTTGGCAAAAGTTGCTCTGATTCCCTTGCTGTTATTATAAGCCTCTTATTACTATTTGATGTCTGAATCATACATTCCTATTTATAAGCATAAATCTGACTTTAAAAATTAAAAGTTTGTATTACTGCAAAACTACTCAAGTCATTTTTAATAATAAAATATACTTGAGATTATATTATACAAAGACCTTCTCTGTCCTGAGTTCTCGGAGCTAAATATTTAAAAGGAAATAGAGTTCAGGACTCCTTCTAGCATACTTCGGAAAGTAAAGCTATCTCCTTCCCAAAGTGTGCCCAGAAGATGTTCTTATTGCCTTTTTTAACCTATAAAAATAATTACTGTTTTAAAAAAAATAGTAAGTATTCTTTGACAGGAATTGAAAGCAAAAGTATTGTGTATCTTAGTATCATCATAAGATGACCACAAATCCTTATAACTTTTGTAGAATATATTCTTTCTACCATTTAAAAGTAATTCTGAAGGAAAGCACCTTCTGTCCTTGCTTTTGCTTCCTGCCTGGACTGCATGAGTGTTTTTGTTTGGTTACTGGGAGAATTTGTTAATTTCCACAGGGCCAGTAAGTTCATTGAAATTTTGAAGCAGGCAATATTGAGAAGCAATTTCTTTGACTTTAGAAACTAGTATATATGTCAGGTTGTGTTACTGTACTGTAAGAACAAAATTTAAACTCTCATATAGTTATGATGAAGCACAAATTTTAATAGCATTGATCAAAGGCAATAACTGAGTACTACCTAGAAAGAGGAAATTTTTCGGATTAAAATTGCAAGGATAAAAATGTTGCCTCATTTAAATAAATTTTGTATCTTTCCTTCTACAAGAAAAAATACTGCATATTCAGTGTCACAAAGAATGCATACCCAAACTCTAGGGTTCTGAGGGAACTGGTGTCTCCAGTGGACACTACATCTAAAACGAAAGGGGTTAACTGCAGAAATGCTGTTATTTCAGATAGTAGATTATATATAATTGGGGGGGGAAGTTGTATGTTACATACAGAATACTTGAATAATAATTTGCTTTTTGGATAACTAGGTTATTTGTTCCATGCTGCATTAATTTTTAAAGTGCTCTTTTTGAATTCTGTCATCAAGTAAACATATTGAATGTCATGGTTTTTGTCAGTAATTTTTTCAGTGCCCAGCAGATGACAACAGTGACTTTGGTTTTAAAAAAGCAGACAGAAAAAAGGAGCTCTGGGCCCCAGCCGTGGTTGCCTGAGCTTGGCTGGGCAGTGACCCACTGTCATGAGAGCTCTCCTGTGCTGCAGCTGCCTCATGCACTGGGGAATCTGACCTCACATTGTCACAGGAGGCTTCCTCACCCACACGCCACCATCACTGCTGAGGCCAGATGAACATTCGGAGCTTCACAAATGTCAATAAAAAGGAGCAAAAGGCAATCTCAGACCTCCAGCCCACCCAGAAAAAGTCCAGGAGACAGGACCTGAAGAACTTGGAAATGACACCTGTAATCCCAGCACTGGGCAAGCTGAGACAGAAGGATCACTATGAGTCTGAGCTGCATAGCAAGACCCTGTGCCAAATAAATAAATAATTTTTAAAAATAAAGTGAAACACTTCAACTCTTTTAACTCAGAGGTGGCTTGCATATATGTGCATATGTATATGTCTCACTGTGCAGTTTAGGCAGGACTTGAACTCATAGTGGTTTTCCTGCCCCAGCCTCCCCAATGCTGAGATTACAAGTGTGCCCCACCTTGCACAGCTTCTGTTTATTCCTTAGTACATGAAACTATGACAGTTAGCTTAACATGTGCGCATGTGACCACAGTGTACTGTGTAGCGTGTGTAATGCAGTGGCTGTGGTGGATGGCGCACTACTTGAGGCAGGAATAGTTTATGCTTGGCTACAGGCTCTGAAAGTCTAGAGTAGTGCAATGTATGTAGTAGGTATTCAAGATGTTTTCTTTCTTTCTTCCTTTATTTCTTCTTTCTTTCTTTCTTTCTTTCTTTCTTTCTTTCTTTCTTTCTTTCTTTCTTTCTTTTCTTTCTTTCTTTCTTTCTTTCTTTTTTGTATTTTAAGGAAGGGTCTACAGGGTACAAGATCCCACCACTAGATTGGACCCGTAGTGATCCACCTGATTATAGCCTCCTAAAAGCTGGGATTATAGTCATGCACTACCATGCCCAGTCTCAATCGCCATCACAGGGCACCCTGGGGGTGGGGCAGGCACAGCAGGCCCAGGGGATTGAACCCCCAGCCCTTGGGCCTGCCTGCAGGTGCTTTAATCTGCTGAGCTATTTGGCCAGTCCTCAAGATGCTTTATCTCATTTTCCTTTAGTTTTTGAGAGGCATTATTGTCAGAATCAGTCTCGTTTGGTTCCAGCCAATGTTTGTGTCACCTGCGTTTTTTGAGTTATATGAGTAAAGAGTGAAACATTTTGATCAGTACTCATCTATTTCACCTTAAATTTACTACACAAAATCTATCATTTTGAAATCTAAGTGCTCTGAGTGTGACTAACAATACACCTACTTTGATTTATTCCAAATCTGAACACTTAAATGCATAATGAACCCTGATTCATGTGCAAAACTTCTCGTCTTCTCACACTTTCCAATTTTTATTGCACTTTGCAAAACATTCCTTAAATTATAGTACTTCAGCAAATACAATCTCAATGGCTGAAACTTAATATTACGTTGCTTGCTGGCAATAATAACTTCCGCTGCTGCATGATGTTAGCTGCAGCTTACCTTTCAGATCATGCAGTGTTCATAATACGATATGGTTGCAATTAATTTCCAGCTCAATGAATCCGTGCTATCTTAAAATTGTGTGTCTTTAATTTTTCCATTGCATTTCTTTTGTAAGCACACGTAATGAAAGAAGTTGCTTTCCACTGCCACACTCATTCCCTTGGGGCACATTTTTACTCAGGCTGGGATTGTATCTTCTATCTAAGGCAGCAAGGCCATCCCTACCTGTTGAATTGCGCTGACCTCATGCTCAGGCTTCATACATTAAAATGAAAGGGAAGGTGCCGGGGAGATGGCTCAGTGGAAAAAGCACTTCCCTGGCAAAGTGCAAGGGCTTGAGTTTAATTCCCGTTTCCACTAAAAAAGAAAGAAAAAAAAAGGAAAGAAAAAAGGGAGGGAACAGATCTCTCCACAAGCAGTAGCTTCTGGTTCCCCTTCCTCCAGCAAAGAGATATTTCACCCCTGGAATAACAGCAACTGAGGCAGATAGTGCTATTGGGTGGAAAAAGGAAATTCCTGGAGTATGCTCCGGAGAGCAGCAGCTGAAATGGCAACCAGAGAGTTGGATGAGTTATTTGTAGCTTGCCTTGGCATAGCAGCAGAAAATATCCAGTGGGAGAAAATAAAGGAGCAGCGAAACAAAGAACAAAGTTCACCATCTGATTCTGAAAAAGCGATCTTCCACTCTAAAGTGCATCTGTGAGTGTCTGCGCGTGTGTGCACGCACACATACACACACACACACCTTTGTATTGCGAAGGCCAATTTACTTTTCAAATCCACCTCTGTTCTCCAATCTGGATGCCTGAATTAGTGGCACCTGCATTTTTGGCTGCTGCTGTAAAACCATCCACAGATCTGCAAAGAGTTTAAGCACTTACAAAGTGCCTTTACAAATACCAGATTAGTTGATTTACACCGTAGGGGAATTTAGGACAATGGACTAATTTAAGGCATAAGAGCCTGATACACTATGAGTTGCAAATTTCTTATGTGGCAGAACAGGTATCTGAGTTTAGGTCAACCAGCAGCTATCTGTAGTCTTGCTATTTTGGTGTGTTGTCATCTCTAAACTAGGATTATAGTCACCTTTTCCTGCCATCTTTCTAGTTTCTGCTAATAGTCAGTTGACACCCATATTTTTATGTTCTCATTTGAGGAGATATACGGAAAAGACAGGAATGACTTACCAAGAGTAAACTCACTAACACTGACAAGGAAGGGAGGAGCTTAATGTGAGTAGATCCATACACTCGGCCTTCCACCCACTCATCCTGACCCTGCTCTACCCATGCAACCTGGGCAGCCCTGCAGTGACACTGCCCTTCTGAGCAGCATTTTGTTCCTTCAGTCCTGATATAGGGAGGGAAGAATGAGAATATGAATCTCAAGGAGGCAGAGTCAAGCAGAGGGTGAACTTGCATCCAGGAGTCTCAATTGAGTAAGGGGCATACTAGCCAGCTTCCCACAACTGAGACCCAGCAAAACACTCATGGCTTAAGAAAGTTTAATTCAGCTCATGGCTGCAGGGGATGCAGTATAGACTTAGCTTGTTCCCATGCCCAGACACCATGGCTGAAGGGCAAAGTAGAGAAATACGCTTCCATCAAGGGCTGGGAAGAGTCCCGCAGAGGCTGTGTACAGCACCCTGGTTTGCTCATTCATGCCTTGCCTGCAGACACACAGGAGTATGCTGTAGTAATCCACAGGCAGATCCCAAGCTCACTCAGGTGACACAATGATGCTTAAGCAACTGCTCCAAATATTGAAAGTAAATTCTAAACAGTTATTGTGTGTGTGTGTATGTGTGTGTGTGCATGAGTGAGAGAGACACAGAGAGAGAGGGAAAGAGAAGAAAAGAGAGAGAGAAATGGAGAGAGAGGGAGAAAGAGAAAGTGAAGGAGAGGGAAGGAGGGAGCGAGGGAGAAGAAGAGGGAGAGGGAAGGAGGGAGAAGGAGAGAGAGAGAGGGAGGGAGAGGGAGAGAGAGAGAGAGAGAGAGACGTGGATTCAAACTCAGGACCTTGTGTTCACCAGGAAGGCACTGTGCAGCTGTGCTATATCCAGGCCCTATAGCTACACATAAAAGCATTATTCAAATCTCATACACTCTTTGTGTACTTTATGCATGTACTTAATCTATTTACCTTTACATCCTCTCATATACTTAAATGTATTTTTCTTACTATGTAATGATATATGTGTATAATTTTTATACAAATATAGGCTTTTACTGAAATTTTGTGATTTGATTTTAATGCTTCTAGAAAATATGGCAACTCTTTATGACCTAATATTCGTCTGTAGTCCTACTTTGGCTTAGTGGATAAATTGCAGACTTAACTTTCATTAAGAGGCTTTCCTCTGAGTAATGAAAATATCCATTCTGAAAACACAAAGTTAACAATTAAAAACATAAAAACAGGATCTTAAAAATAAAATTACTTTGTCATACTGATTCCTTTGTCTTTTTCCATACATGTACAAATCTTAATAATGCTCCATAAATATACTATTACTCTCTTGTCTTAAAACTTGAAATTAAACCCGCTCCTTCTGCTTTGTCATAAGTATTATTCTAAAGCATGAGTTTTAATAGTTGTATAAGATTATTTAAAAAACTCTTGTGAGTTTTATAAAACTACATATTTTTACTGTTAGAATTTCTTTGAATAACTCCCTATGGTTGCAGAATGCTGGACTGTGTTGGATTGTGGTGTCGAGTTCAAGAACCTAAGGTAGTTGAATGTCAATGGAGTGCCCACTTTTGACAGGTGTAGACAAAGGAAGTGTTGTAGAAAGAAAAAATCAGGATGTGTGTGTATAGACAGTACAGTTGGGATAGATAACGCTGTGCTTC
>PVKA01037240.1:0-21158 GCA_004027165.1 Ctenomys sociabilis | reverse complement strand
TTTTTTTATCCATAAAACTGAGGAAGCGCTTACCTCACAGAGATGCTCTGCTGATGGTAGCAGATGACCCCGTGTGCTCAGCACGAGCCTGGCACAGAACGACCCTCCTTCAGTCTGACCACCCATTCATATAGTAGCTATGGTTCCTGAAATTCCCATACATTCAGGGAATGGAGGTGGCAAGAGGGTGTCGCAGGCAGACTCACTTCAGCAGGGGCTGCTGTTAGCCACTGAGGAGTGGGCACTGCTCCAGAGGAGAGGGGTGCTGACAGCAAAGCCATGCCAGCCTCAGTAGAAGCAGAGTAGAGATCAAGGAACATTGCTGGGTAATATCACCCCTCCGTCAGCATTTGCTGCCCAGGAGAGTATTCAAGACTACCAATCGCAGATTTTGGCCTTTCTCCTGAACATCAGACCACAGCCTCCTTTCATACCTCTACAGACCACAAAGAAAAGTCCACAATCTGAAGGAAGAGATCCCTGCAGTCAGTGCCAGGGGCTGATTATTAGTTCAGAGGTCAGGTGCAGGGAGGCCTGATCTCCACAGGCAGAAACCAACAGGGACACTGCTCACACGCAGGGTCAACTCGGGGCTGAGCATGCAGCTCAGCAATGCCAGTGTGGACTCACCAGACAGCTTGGCGGACCTCCCACCTGTCGCAGCGCTTGCACAGGTGCATGGAAGAAGGTGGCGTTTCTCATTAACCCCCACATCAGTCCTGTGAGGTAGCCCTTACTATCTCTGTCTCCTAGAAGGGCGGGCAGGCCCAAGTGGCAAAAGGAGGCCTGCAACACCATACCGCTACCATTAGATTCAACTCGGACCACAGAGCCTTTTCAGGACTCATGAAAACTGGCAGGTTTCCTGCCATAAAAATAATACAAACTTCTTAGAGAATATGTGGGAGACACAAAAAAGAAAAATCATCCACAGACACACCCTCTTGGCATTCTGCAGTCATTTTTCCATGTTTTATTTAGACTGATTTATTCAGTGAGCATATTGTCCACACAGCATTGCACCCTGGCTTTTGCCATCACAAACGTTTATCTGCATTATTTGACATTTCCCATGAAGGTCATTTTTGATGACTATATAAATATTGATATACCCTAATATATTTAACCACTCCCTCACCAATCCTGGACATTTAGGTTTCTTCCTTTTTAAAAAAATATTCTATAGGGGCTGGGGAGATGGCTCAGTGGAATAAGCACTTCTCTGGCAAGCACAAGGGCCTGAGTTCAATCCCTAGTTCTGCCAAAAAATAAAAAATAAGGCTTGTTCTGTCCATTTCCTACAGACAGTGCCCTGAAAAGATGGCCTAAACTGGAGGACTTCAGGCTGCACTGGCCTCTGCCCTGAACCCACGTCCTGCGCTGACACAGGCAGGGACGTGCCTGAGGACTTCCCCAGGGTCTTCTTACGTTGCACACTGTACTTACAGAGGAGGTTAGAACCTGCCAAGAGGCCAGGTGCAGCACAGGAGAGGCCCTGGGTTCAGGCTTCCAGCCCCAAAATAAAAAGATAGAAAGGTTAGCCGGGCGTGGTGGCGCATGCCTGTAATCCCAGCACTAGGGAGGCTGAGACAGGAGGATTGTTGTGAGTTCGAGACCAGCCTGAGCTACAAAGTGAGCTCGAGGCCAGCCTCAACTGCATAGTGAGACCCTGTCTCAAAAAAGACAAAAAAAAAAAAAAAAAAAAAAAAAAAAAAAAAAAAAAAAAAAAAAAGATAGAAAGGTCAAGAGAAGAATCAAAGAAGTCATTGCCCTCCACCTTGGACTGGCTGTGTCCCTGTGTGAGAAACATCTGCTTCCAAGACTGAGCCCTGGAGGGGCTCAGTCACCAGCAGTGAGCAGCAGGGAGACGCTCTGGCACAGGAGCCAGGGAATACTCCCTGAGGGCCCAGATGGCTGTTTCTGGCTCCACAGCCCCTTGTGGCTCCCGCCCTGGGCAGTGCTAAAAATCGGTATCACACAGCCTCCTCTCCACTCTAGGCACGGGTTAGATAGAAGTCAAAAGGTGCCTCATACTGATGACAAGGAAATTGCTTCGCTGTACCACGCTGTCTCAACCACAGCAAAACTAGGAGACACTGCTGGCCTCACTGGTTAAAGGTGTTAGGCTAGACAGTGAGGACTGGAGCACCAAGTCCCCTGAGGGCTGTTCACTGCTCCTGGGACAGCACAGAGGCTCAGTGCAGGCCACCCGCAGGCTGGGGGCACAGCCTCCATTTAGCTGGCTGAGACCTGACAGTAGGAAAAGCAGGCTCTGAGAAGTTAAACTCCTAAGACTTTCAAAACCTCCAGCGCCATGGCCTCCTGTTCCCACCACCTCCCACTCCCCTAGGACCCTGTTAAGCTGGCCACTCACTGCCACTGCTCTCAGAAGGGGAACCAGGGAATGCAGGCTGCCAGTGTCCCCAGTGGAAGGTGCGATTTTGACCTAGAGAAAGAGATACCTGCAGAATTGTTGTCACCAGCAGGAGGTCATTAGGAAAGATGTGGATCCCCCTCCAACAGTGAAGATGGGTAGAAAGCTTCCCACAGGGCTAGCAGGTGTTACATTCCAGTTCACTTGGGGGACCTCAGACATTTTAAAATCAATGAGAAAAAGTCAAAGCAGTTACCCAGAGGCTGGTGCCAACTGTCAACGTGGGTGGGCTCTGAACCCTGATGGGGCAGGATAAGATCAACATGTCCTAGGGGGATGGGAACTCAGGCTGCAATGCCAGAGAGGAGGGTAAAAGTGTGCAGGGCTAGGAGTGCTAGGGAAGGAAAGATAGAATGAAACTAAGAGAAAAAGAAGTTCAGAAAGATGTCTGCAGAATGGCAGAGCCGGGGTAACACTTGATAAAGCCAGCGGAGAAAAAGACAGGGGAGGGAAGACAGGGGATTCTGGGAACAAGTTAGCCAGCTGCCTGCATGTGCCCCCTGGCTAAATGAGCTGCAGAATCCAGCACATGAGCTTCTCAGACCAGTACATGGAGCAGAGGTTAAATAGATGTTACGGTGAAAGCATCTGCTCAGAAAGCCCTGTGCCTTCAGCAGAAGAAGGAGGAGGAGGAGGAGGAAGAGGAGGCACCTACTCTGCCTGAAACTGAATGAAAGAGCCAACTTGTTAGCTACAAAACGAGGCCTCCAGACCTAGGGTAACAAAGGCCAGTGAAGGGATCATCACCAAGGGTCACTGAAGAGCACCCCAAGTCGAAAGGAAGAAAAGCCATTTGGACAGACAGGAAACGAGAATTGTGCTGAGTACAAAAGCTTGCACACAGGACCAACAACAAATTTTCAGTCTCCGGAACCACACACCACCCCAGGCCCCAGATCCGTGAGCTGGCCACTGAGTCCTGGAGTGGAGGCACGCTCCTGTAACCCAAGGGCTAAGGAGGCTGAAGAAGGAGGATCACTACTCATCTGAGCTGCACAGTGAGGCCCTGTACCAAATACATTTAAAAAATTCTGGAGCTGCCTGAAGACCAGTGGGCTTTAGTGAGAGGCCTGAAAACCATGCAGAGGTAGGAAGGGCCCAGTGTGTTTAGTCTGGAGAAAGGAGACCACGGACCACACTCCAGGAGCCCCAAACCAGCCCTCCGCACCCGGGCAGGGCAGGTCGCAGTAGTCCCATCCTCCCCGCTGCTCTACTTGCACCTCTTTCTCTACCCAGAGAAGAAGTGGCAGCCCTCACCACTCACACACAGGGCCCCAGTGCACAAGAAGATTCCGGCCAATAGTTCCACAGCTGTGAATAACAATAATTAAAATCTCCCAATTCAAAACTCTAACAGCCCTCCAAAACTAATTAATATGAATATGTGTTTGTGCTAAGTAGTTACTGAAAGCAGTTAAGAAAAACAGGGGTTACTTGAAAGTAGATATAGGACTCAAAGTTAAGAATTTTCTACTATGATGATCTGTCCAGTAATGGAACTGATTTCCTGGGTAAGGGGTAAATTTTCCATCATGAGGGCCATATGTTAAGGAGATGCAGAAGAGATTCCTTAGTAAATCTCAAAGGTCTTGTCCAACTCAAAATCACATAAAATAAATTTTACAATAGAATAATCTTAGACATATCTGGAAAATCACAAAGCAGCAGGATTAGCAACCAGATGTTAAAGTTAAAAGAAGTACACTTAAAGCAAATGAAAATGTACATTTACAGTAAGAATGCATGTGAATGACCCCCACAGAGGCTGGTGGCACCGTCGGCACCTGTGCCTCACCCCCGGTCACCCTGCCTTTCGTAGTCCACAGCATGCAGCACTGAATGGACTGGGATTCTTCCCAGTGCTACCCCACATAGAGTTCCTACAGAAAGGCCCAGCTAATAATGCCCTGAACCATTCCACCCCAACAGGGCATGTGGGGCCAGGGCCCCCCTGACAGAGCCCTGTCCCTCCCACAGGTAGAGGCAAGATTGCAGAGCACCACTCACAGTCTGGACAGAGCCTGGTTGTTCTGGAACAGCAGTTCTGGCAACATGTGCAGCTGATTCCGGTTCAGTCGTCTGAAAAAGAGAAGGGAAATCACCTACCCGCTCGGGAAATCAGAATGACTTCTTAGAAGGCACCAGATGCAGTCACTAGGGTCACTCAAGTCCCAGCCGGGTCAGCACGTAATCACAGGGTAATTACCTCCCCTGGGCCACAGTTTCATCTATAAAGTGGAAATTCAACCATCCAGCACTTGAAGGACAAGGACAAAATGTCCATGACAAAATATCCCTGCGTTTTCCAGTCACACACCCTTTACGGCCCTGAACACTGCAGGAAAGAACATTGGTGATGAGCAAGGCACTGATTCGGGCACCATCTCTGCCTGACCGTGGACCCCTGGTGTGAGATGAGCCAGGCATCCTGACTTCCGAGTACCTCCAACTGCGTTTAGCTAAGCAGTGGTTTAGCATTATCATTTCCTTTAGGTCTTTTTTTCAAAATGAAAATAATTTGATTTATTGTTTTATCATCAATGAAAGTACAGCCTTTTTGAAAGAAGGAACCCTCAAATAATAGCAGACAAGGTACTCACCTGTATTTTTGTGTGGTGGGAGGACCAAGAATCGAACTCAAGCAGACACTGTACTGCCAAGCTATACCCCCAGCTCCTCACTTGTATTTTTCTAACTCAACTGTGCATTTATAGACCAAAAAATTGGGATTTAGAGTTTTTTCTTTTGGGGGGGTGTGGATTGCTGGTGATGGGAGGACCTCCTCCATCCCAGGCAAGCACTCCACCTCTGAGCTACATCCTGGTCCTCCCTTTTTATGGCTTAGTAGTATTGGGCAGTCTGAGAAGGTCAGACAGAGAACTCATCAGCATTACAAGCATAGGCAGGAGGGATAGGGCTAGCTGTGGGACAGCCTGACAAGAAGACGTAACACAGAAGGCCCCAGATTTGTTCTGGGAAGATGGCCAAGTTTAGTCAGACCCAACTCTCCCACCTCAGTAATTAATTCTTTGACCCCTGAGTTTAGGGTATAACAAAAGACGCTGGCTAAATTTTAAGAAACTAGAGTAGATAATATTGAAAGTTAATAAGTATTATTCAGCCTCTACCATACAGCAGATCTAGCAAAGTACAGAAATTGCAGAATCTTGGTCTGTGGACGGCCAGCAGGCCACCAGCTGAGGGAGGGGTAGCAGAAGTGGCACTGCCTCCGACACCAGCCAACCAGGGTCAGATCTCCAGGGACTGATATGCACCCTGAGCCTAGAGAGGCACTAATGTACCACGCAGCCACAGCCACAGGTCCACAGCACGGTCTGAGTTGCACACTAAGACTGCTGTGAGCACTTACTTAACACACTATGATAAACCAGCTCAGCAAAAATGTTCTCCTGGAAGGAGAGAGGAAGACACTTAATTGTAAGGATCCAGCATTGTCCCGCCTGTGGCCACCTCTGTGAAGGTCATCTTTCTCCTGACACGTGAAAACTAACATTGCCACCACATTAGGGACTGCCATGGTTCGATACAGTTCAGACAAGCACACCTGCAACTTTAGAAAACCAGCTGAAGACTTTGAAGGAGAAGGCTCCAATGAAGCGGGTGGCTAGCCTGGGGCAGGGGTGGGAAGGAACACGAATACAATCCCTAAGACAACTGGAATAGACATGAGCCCACTCCACATTCCTCAGCCCCAGTCTAATAAATAAATCTTGTATTTACAGCATCTGGTAATCACTGGTTTTTGTTTTCGCCTAAGACCGTCTTGTTATTCCGGCTTCCATTTTTGAAAAATGTTATGGTTTGTATCTAGATTCCCCGCTGGAGCCTCGTGTAGTCATGGGCCGGGCTTCTGGAGTTTTGATTCACGGCCCAACGCTAAGATTTTGGGTGTGAGTACTGCGCCCGCCCTGGGAAGGGCAGCTTGCATGCAGTACAGGGGAGGGAAAGCGGCTTGCTGGCCGCTGCTCTTCCTTCTGCTCTTGCTGTTTTCACCGCGAGCTGCTGCCCTCTGCCATGTGCCGCTCTGCCTTGGAGCCAGCCGAGTAGAGACTGAAACCTCCACAAACCGTGAGCCAAGTAAACTCTTCCTTCCTTAATTCTGGGCTTCAAGTATTTTGTCTCAGCAATGAGAAAAAAGAAATCAAGACATCGGGGAAAGGAATTCAATACCTAGTTTAAAGTAAAAAATTAAAGTACACTAAAGGAGGGAGCCTGCACAGTGGGGACATGCAGCTGACTCCAGGAGTGAGCGCCCCAGGATTAGCCTTCCTTCACCACACGCCAGCCACTGGTCTGGACGTTCCTCTTCAGTGGTGGAAAAGCGGAGAGAGAAGATGCACGTCCTTCCCATGGATCTCCTGTCAGCGACGCCCTGCATCTGTGCACACTGGCCTCCTCGCCACAGCCCACAGGGACGTGTTTGCTGGCACCACCTTGCCTCATAGAGGGCTTTTCATCGGTGCCGTGTTCGCTGGTTGGCATTGCTGAGTTGCCAGTCTTTGAGAGGTGAGGGAACTGGGATGTTAAGAGGTGATTATCTCACGCAGGTCATCGCCGAGTAGCAGCTACGGGCGTCCGAGCCTCCCCCTCTGCAGCCGCCTGGCTTACTGCGAGTCTGAGCCTGCCCCCCACTGTCCCAGCACAGGCCAGCGGGTGCACAGACAGCGATCCTCCCCAACCAGCAGCCTCACCCCTCTCCCACCAGTCCTGAGCTTCCCACCTTCCACAAGAACCAGAAATGTGTCTCCTCAAACTTGTTTAATCTATTCATAACTCTTCATAATTACATATTCATTATTATTCATAAGTATAATTAAATTTGATTAATTTGATTCATAAGTGAATGAATAATAGTGAGAAAAGAAAGGCTTGTCTCTATGAAACACGAATGCTTTGGAAAGATCCAGTGAGAAGGAAACCTAAGTCTCCACCCAGAACCCCTCCAAGAATTTTTTAAATTTTTAAAAATTGTTTCATTCTACCTTCAAGAAATCAAAACCAAAAATCAAAAGTAAGATATTCGTAAAGCTGGCAGTGGTGGTGCACACCTGTGATTCTGGACCTCTGGGAGGCTGAGGAAGGAGGATTGCATGTTCAGACCCAGCCTCAGCCACTCAGCAAGACCCTGCATCAAAACTAAAAGAATGAAAAAGGTTGGGGATGTAGCTCAGTGCTACCACAAACCCTGGCCCCTGCGTCTGCCTACAAGGTGCTGTCATCTGCTGAGCCATCTGGCCAGCCCAATGTCGGCATGTTTTACCTGAAAATGACACGTACACAGTCTGTATGGCCTTTTTGAGGACCTCTGCCTTCAGTCACCCCTTCTGATCAACTGATGACCACTGGTGTCTGATGAGCTCTGAGAGGGCAGCCACTGAACCAACCGCTCGCAGAACCATGGGCGGCACCAGGGGGCAATTCCATTGAAAAATTTCTGATAACCTACCCAAAAGAAAGGAACTGGAAAAGGACAGAGGGGCAAAGTCTGCAGTGACGAGCCTGGACTCAAAACAAGACCCTGGAAAACTTGAGATCAGCTCCAGGGCATGGCTGTACCAGGGTCAGAAATGGGCTAGGCCCAAATCAGTCCTTCACAGTCAGGTCATTAATATGCATTTTGTTCTAAACCTTTTAAGAAAAACAAAGACAGGATTGAACATCTGGTCAAGCTGGGAGAGCTCCTTATCACTGAACTCCAGGCCTAGATGAGGAATACAAAGGAAGGTTGCCTCAGTTTTCTTCCAGCCTGCAAGAGAACAATAAGACAAACCCTATTTCTTTCCCTTTGTTTAGTACTTTTATTTTCTTAGATGTAAAAGTGAAAGATGAGGTGTGAGGTCCTGCTCAGGCTTTGAAGGTGGGACTACCCAGTTCTAATCCCTACTCAGGACCATTACGAGCAGGCATCTTACCCTGCGTGTGCCTCTGTGCCTCCTCTCTAAAGATCACTTGCAGCAGTGCTGTGTTAGGGATACGAGAGCTACTACCCGGCAAAGCCCTTACTGGGGCCCCAGACACACTGTGATGCGCTCAGTAGGAGCGATTACTGTCAGGTAGGCATTGCGAGAATAACATGCAGCCTGCCTGGTTTCTCACCACTTGACATCATGGAGAACTAGTGGCCTCCAATGGTTGCTTACAAATTTTTACATCTAAATAATGTGCAATGAATATTCTGATGTATATGAACTTGGAGCCATGCCTCTGCTACTTCTTTCAAATAAAATGGACTTTCTGGTTTAAAGAATATAAACACAGGTACCTGTGATACCTACAGCCAAGCATTTGGCAGAAAGGGCCAACCAATAATCATCATGAATGTGAGAACCCACCCCTCATCCATCCTACATTTTCTTCTTCGCTGTTGCCCATCTAAAATGCAAAAATTAGGGGCTGGGGAGATGGTTCAGTGGAATAGGCGCTTCCCTGGCAAGTGCAAGGGCCTGAGTTCAATCTCTGGTTCTGCAAATATATAAATAAATAAAATACAAAAATTAATCAGGACTCATTTTCAAACTTCAAAGTCCTATTAAGAAACAAACCACACAAAGCAGAATATCCACTACCTTCCCATTTCCATGCTGTAGCCCTGGGCACCTAAGACACTGATGCTCAGGTGGCGGCTGGGACTTCCTTAGGAATCCTCTCCACCCACCAGCAGCGTCCTTTGAAAACATAAGCCTGGCTGGGGTGATAGCCCTGACAGAGCACTCAATTAGCTTGCTCTAGCCCTGTATTTGATCCCCTGTACTGCCAAGCAAACAAAAAAACCAAATAAACAGTGACAACAAAACACGAAAATCAAGGAATAGTGGTTCTGCCCCTGGGCAAGATCAGACAGAACACTTGCCTGGGTTTTTTGCCATCTCATATTTTCCAGGGACGAGCAAAGGAGAGTTACAGCGAGAAGGGTGGGGGTGCACGTTCCTGCTTTCTCTCTGCCTCCTTCTCAC
Organism: Ctenomys sociabilis; assembly: GCA_004027165.1. NCBI lineage: Eukaryota > Metazoa > Chordata > Mammalia > Rodentia > Ctenomyidae > Ctenomys > Ctenomys sociabilis. Next base: position 11,750 of record PVKA01037240.1, on the reverse strand, counting down.
CACCTGCAACTACTTCCAAGAGGGCAGCTGCTCCTGGCTCCACCAGCAGCGATGGGCAGGCTGGGCTGGGTCCCCACCCTGAGCCCCTGCCAAGTCCCCCTCAGTGCCAGCCAGCCCCAGCATGCTGAGCCCGTGCCCACCAATACTCACAGCCGCTCCAGCTCCTTCATGTCATCAAAAGCCCCTCGCTCCACAGCTCTGATCTGGTTTTCCATCAGCTGCCTGGGAGCAAAGACAGAAGACAGTGCATAGTGTCGGACAAGGGCTCCTAGAAACAGCTGGCACAGGGGAGGAGCCAAGGCAACCCTGCCAGGGCAGCGCTGGCACAGACTGAAGCAGGAGTCCCGCTCAGGCCTGGTCCTAGGCTACGTGGATGCATTTCTGTACAGCTTTGCAGCTCCCCCAACATAAGCCCCTCACATGGTGCCCTCCTCTGGCCAAGGGCATGGGGCCAAGGGGCAGAGCAGAGGGCCCCACCCAGCATGGAGGAAGCAAAGCTTTGCCAGTAGGCAGAGGCCACACATGCAGCCAGCCTACGCTGCAGTTGGCAGAGGACGCCCCTCTACCTACCCCATCTGCTGAAGAAAAGAGCAGGGTGCCCACGCCAGCATGGTGGTAGCTCCTTCCGCCACCGCATCTGCTCACTGCCAATGGGCGGTGGAGCCAGAGCGACCAGCTCGGGGCAATGCTCTTCACCAGCAGGTGGATTGTTGGGTGATAATTTTTGAGATACCAATGTTTTCCACTCCCTACTCTTCAACAGTGACACGTGTGCTCCTGTGTGGTCCTTAGACAAGATAGAGGAAGGGGACAGACACTGCTACCAGACCTTTTTTTTTATGTATTTGGTACAGAGTCTCACTACACAGCGTGGACTCCGTGATCCTCCTGTTTTCAGCCTCCTCAGTGCTGGAATTGTAGGCATGCGCACCCATACCGGGTCTCAGTGACTAGCTCAGTGTGCCCAGGAGGGCAAGGCTGGCACGGCTGTGGTGCCAGGGATCGAGCCCCAGTCCATGAGCTTGCCCAGTCAGGTGCTTAGTCTGCTGAGCTATCTCACCAGCCCCAGACTTTCTCTACAGAAGGCTTAGGGTGGGGGGCAACCGTAGAGAAGAGGGTTTTAGACTCAGAAAGTGTCCAAGGTCAGTGGCTTCTGGAACAAGAGAGCCTCTGTCCAGTGGTCTGTCGTCCTTGACTCAAAGAGGATGGGCCCGAGGTCCGCTGCTCCTCTACAGACCCCCAGAACATTTGGAGACAGGGCATCTCAGAAGACAGATAAGTTACACAGGGTCAGAAAGGTGTGTCTGACAGGACTCATAACCTCATAAGGAAGGCGAGAGATCTGAGGCCTCTCTGTGTATGTGGGCAAAGGCTCTGTGAGGACTCCATGTGCATCTGCAAGCCAGGACACGGCGCCTCCTCACACCCGCCATCACCTTGGTGTGGGGCTCCAGCCCTCAGAACAGCCTGCGTAGGCCTCCAGTCCATGGCACTCACCGCAGCAGCTAAGCTAGCTCATGCAGGGGCCTAGAGTCTTCCGGTTCACCAGCTTTCCCTCCTCATGCCAGGATGCAGCCAATGCACAGGGTGTCCACCTGCCAGCCCGAGCCCTCTGACATCTGGATAGCAGTAGCTGCTCTAGTCTGGATGCAATGTCACCTACAATCTCCTCCCCTCGGGGGGTGCCAAAGCCTCACAGTAGAGAGACTGGGTCCCTCCAAACCCCTTAGAGCTCTGCCTGGGACCTGAAGCTACAGCCAAGAGCCAGAGTAGAAGGAAGACCCACAAGGGTGGGGGGGAGTGGAGCACCCATACTCACAGCACCCGAAGCTGCTTGAGCCCAGCAAAGTCGTTCTTATGGATCCTAGTGATGTTGTTGCCATTGAGTTCCCTGGTGGAGAAAAGAGGCAAAATGGTGAGGGGACCAGGCAGGGTCCAGCCAGGTGCTCAGCTCCGGGCTTCCTCTCCACCTGGCTCTACCCAGTCACCTCACCCCCACTAGGGGCCACCAGCTCAGACCCCCAAGTCTGTGTTAAGGTCCAGCAAGCCTCCTTTCAAGAGACATCTGTGAGCAGGAATGACAAGGCAGGGGCTCGTCGCTGAAAGTGCTGCAGAAACCAAAATCATCCTGTCTGCTTCTTGCACTATGGATAACTACTAAGAAGATAACAATGTACAATGTATGAATTATTGAAACTGTCCTATCAATCAGCTTTGAAACAAACAAACAAAATAAATAAATAAAGTATCAGAGAATCAGCAAAAAAAAAAGTAATAAAAGCAGGGGGAAAAAAAGAAACCAAAAATCATGGTTTCTGCCCTATAGTTCTCAGTCTGGTTGGAGAGACAAGACATTGACACAGGGAAGCATGAAGAGGGGAGCCAGAGGGCCACTTGGGGCCCTACAATGCCATCGTTTACTGGCACCAGCTCCAACGAGTGGTCCATCCTCCAAGCAGAAGGCAGGGAAGCCTCACCAGGAGGGCCCAGGCAGCCATGGTCTAGGCCAGTGATGGCAAACCCCTTAGAGTACCAGTACTGAATTATACCAGTACTACAATTAAAACTGAGTCCTGAGGCTTTAGTTTAGAGAAAACAACTGTCGTTGGATGCTTGGCTGCTGGGGTGACCTGGCCTGCATGTGACACAGGGCTCTGCATCCCTGTGGTGACACATGTGCTGTAGCCTCACTACCACTGGGATGACGGTCTAGAGGAGTGATGGTGAACCTTCTAGAACTTTCAGGGATAATAAACAACACTCTGTGGCTCAAGTGCCTTGGGCTCCCCACTGGCCTAGAGCTGCCTCTGGTAAAAACAGCACTATACATTACTTATGTCCACACACAAGACATATGAGACTGGCAGATAGCCGCTGTGCCCACTTTGAAGAAAGGGCAGCTCTAACATACCAGTTTCCCAAGTCCAGAAGCTGGCAGATGACAGAATCCACAGCCTGGGCTGTATGAGCACAGGGCCCAGGCCTTCAGGCCAACTGGACAAAGCCAATAATTAGTTCAACTCATTCCCTCTGCTCAGCCCCTGGCAGGAGCAGCTGAAAAGTCTCATTCTGTCCCTTGTCTCTTTTCTTCAAGGATACGAGGAGAGCACACTGGCTCTCCAAGTTAGCAGGCCACTGGCACACACCCCGGACCAAGCCACCCCCCTGTCCTGAGTGCTATGAGGACCCCTTCTCCATGGGACTCTGGCTTTTTCAATGGAAAAGATTTTTGGGAGGGTTATTCTTTGCTGTTGTTTGTTTTTTTGTACTGGGGAATGAGTCCAGGGACTTTGCACTGAACTACATCACAGCCCTTTATTGTTCTTGCTACTTGAGTTTAGTTTGCTTTTTTTTTTTTTTAAAAAAAAAAAAAAGAGCACCATAGAGTCCCTGAGGTGCCTGGGTTGAGCTCAGGCCTGTGGTCCTCCTGCCTGAGTCTCCCAAGAGCACAATGCACACTGCTATGAAAGGCTGTTTTTACTTGTTTTTGAGACCAGGCCTCCCTATGTAGCCCAGAGTGGCCTCCAACTTGTGTGACATCCTGCCTCAGTCCCAGCAAGGCTGGGATTACAGCACATGCCACCATGCCTGGCTAAAAATTGCTTTCTCATTGAACTAAATATTGTTCCCTGCAACAGCCACATGTTCTTTCTGTAGCACACACATTCTTCAAACATCAAAAGCATCATCCTGAGCCCTTGGTTCCCATCCAAGCAGGGCAGTCTTCCAAAACTCCTTCCAAAACTGTAAGTCATTTTTTTGTTGTTGTTGTTGTTGTTGTTTGTAGTGTTTCGTATTTCAGGGAAGGGTCTACAGGATGTTCAGGGTCTCGCCACTAGATCAGACTCATAGTGAGCCGCCTGTTTACAGCCTCCCAAGAGCTGGGATTACAGACGCACACAATTGCTGTCTCAGTGCACCCCAGAGGTGGGGCTGGCACTGCGAATCGAAACCCCAGCCTCTGCACCTGCTTGCAGGTGCTTTAATCCACTGAACTATTCGGCAGGCCCTTGCAAGGCATTTTTGATTGTCGTGTTTTTCTTCTTATAAAGGTATGTCAGCCTTACCTCTATGGGCAAAAGTGTTCGCAAGTTAAGTGGATATCAGCAGAACATCGTTTAGTTGAACTTAGCACACCCATGAAACATGATGGGTATTGTGTAGCCACTGAAAACACTACAGATCTTGGGTCTAGGGCTGGGGAGATAGTTCTGTGGTCTAAGCACCTGCCTGGCAAGCACAAGGACCCGGTTTGATCCCTGGCATGCTGTGTCGGCCCCTAAACTGGGCATGGTGGTGCACACCTGTAATCCCACCTCTGGGGAGGCTGACACAGGAAGATCACTCTGAGTCTGAGATACATAGCGAGATCCTTTGCCAAATAAATAAACAAGAATTTGTAAAAAAGAAATGGCTATGGTTATTTGTGTTGACAATGAAAGCAATCCATGACAGAGCAAGCGGTCATGGGTCACAGCGCAACCTGTACTCTCAGGCCCCCTTCTGCTGTGTACGTGCACAGAGCACAGCAAGTATGAGCCACAGGCTGCCGCTAAGGAGTGAGACATGAAGCGACAGCTTTTTTTGTGCTTTTCTGTATTGTAAATTTAAAAGTTATCTATGTTTATAGGCTATAAACAGTTCTAAGCTATAATATCCAAGTTGTTTCATTTTAAAAAAAAGTAACCAGGGCCGGGGAGATGGCTCAGGGGAATAAGCGCTTCCCTGGCAAGTGCAAGGGCCTGAGTTCAATCCCCGGTTCTGCAAAAATAAATAAAACACAAAAAAAAAAGAACAACAATGTATGTTGTTTAATTTTTTCCTATTTCCTTAAGAATAAAGGAAAAAGACCATCACTAAGAATAACCTCCACCACGGGGCCTGCGGTGCCAGCCCTGCCCCCGGGGTGTGCTGAGACAGTGATTGACACTGGGCGCGGTGGTACACACCTGTAATTCCAGCACTTGGGGGTGCTGTAAACAAGCGAATACTACAAGTCCAATCTACTAAGAAAAACAAATACCCTATAGACCCTTCCTTAAAATAGAAAAAAAAAGAATAATCTCCACCAGTATGCTGGAAGGTTTTCACTCAAGCCTTCTTTCCTTTGTATAAAAACAGACAATTTTTATATAGTTGAGCTAATTCAACAATTTCCTTTTAATATTTGAAATAGGGTCTCACTACACAGCTCAGACTAGGAGTGATCCTCCTGTGTTCAGTCTCCCCAGTGCTGGGATTATAAATGCGTGCCACCACATCCAGCCTCAGGGGCCAGGGAGGCAGGGGTGGCAGGGCATGTAGTGCTGGGGACTGAGCTATGCTTATAGCCCCTGCACTTGCCTAAGCAGGGGCTCAGTCCACTGGGCTATCTCGCTGTCCCTTAGTTCAACAATTAGACTAACTGATCCCTGTCCTAACATCCTGAAGGCCTGACTATTACACACTTGCACAGCTTCATACTCAGCTTGCTCTCCTCTGGAGGCTCTGACTAGCTCAAAAGTGTCCCTTCACTTGGGACAAAGTGGTATCAAGTATCAAGTGCTTGGACTATTCCCTGCTCCTGAACACCTGCATTAGTCTGACATTTTTCACTGATAATGCTCATAGATCTCAGTGGGCACAGAGGAGGAGACATCCCAGGAGGGGAACTGCTCAGTCAAACGTCATGAGAAATCCCATGAATCATTTAACTATTTGTTTATTCCTTCTCACAGCAGCTATGGTTCATAAAGCAACTGTCCATGATAAATATTCCCATTTCACAGATGGAAAAATGGGGGCAAAACAGCTGTTAAGACAAGGCCCAAATGAAAGCCAGGAGTGCTAGTGCTAAGGATGGAGTTACAAAGGCGAGCTGGAGATGGACAAGCTGACAGGTCTTCTGGTGACATCTGCAGGTCTCTCTCACACCCTCTGGCACCAGCGTGTGCTGTCAGACACAGGGACATAGCCCTTCTCCCAGGCCCTGCCCCTACCCTCACCCTCTACCCCTCACTGGGCCTGGACAGGCAGAGAGAAGCAGTGCAGATAGCAGAGCAGACATCGCCTCTCCTGGGAGGCCTTACTAGGGGCTCTCCAGGGAGGCTGCTTCCCCACAGCCCTGCTCTCCACCCGATGCCATCTCCCCCTCCTGTCTGGGCTGCACTCCTACCCCCAGCAGCCTGCAGCAGAGGGAGCACAGCAGTGGCACCTAGGATGCACTGAGGCCACTTGGGCTGTGACCAATCCCCCACTGGGGACTCCCTTCCCTCCTCAACATGTAGTCAGGCACAAGAATGGCCATGGGGTGGGCTCCTACTCTGACCCAGGAAGGTCCACCCGACCCTAGCAGAGGCTGCTGGGACGGCGAGGGTGGTCATCATCCTGCAGCCTGCCTCATGTCTCCAACAGGTGGTCCTTCCGTGTTGCTATGCAGCTCTCCCTCCCAGGAAGCTGCCTGGGAAGACTGGGACATGTTTCGGAAACCCCAAGACATTTTGGCCACAGCAGCAGGTGCAGGCAGGCCCACTGGAGGTCCCTGGCTTCGTGACTCCAGGGAGCCCAGGACTGAGGCTACTGTGGTCTCCTTGAAGTTTTGTCACCAAAGGCCACACCCGCCACTCCTCCTTATTGGGCACTACTATGTGTGAATCTTAGGCCTGGCTGGAAGCACACTTCATCTCACTGGCTAAAACCTCGAAGCGAGTTACGTCTTCTCCAGCTTGTGCATGAGGAAACTGAGGCAGACTAGAGAAATAACCTGCCCAGCACCACACAACTAAGAACACAGCAAGCTTGGAACCCAGACCCGTGTGAGCCCTTGTCGTCCCTACACCGCCTCCCTTGGTGTTGCTGGACTCACATCACCTTGTCCCCAGCATCATACCTAGGACAGGCTGCAGATTCACCTGGGTGCTCTGGACTAGAAGCCTTTGGAGCCCTGGAGTGAGAGCACAGGCTCTGCCTGGACACCCACATCAGAGAACACTCGGCTCCACCGCCATCACACTGCGTGTGTGGCCTTGGTCACGGGCCCTAACTCTGTACCTCAGTTTCCCCATTTGTGGAATGAGGATGATGTTAATACCTACCTCTTAGACACATAGTGAGCTTTAAGGGACTTCCTGTTTCTAAAATATACCAAGAACAATGCCTGGCACACCCTCAGCCCTCTCCCTAGCAACATTGTCTGCAGTGATTATTTTTGCTACTGCTACTACTATTGGTATTTTTTTCATGGTCCACAGCTCCCCCAGGAGGAGGTGCGCCCTAGACTCAGCCCTGGCTGGTGCTGGACTGGCAGGACTAGGCCGAGTAGGAGGAGCAGGTTATTCTTATCCCAGGATGCTAAAAAAGAGCAGGACAGACACCTGGATGGTTCTCCCTCTTTCAAAAGTGATGAGTTCGCCCCTATCCTTCTCCAGAGGAAGGCGCACACCCCGCTGGCAAGTGCCCCCATTGCTGTCAGTTCCTGGACTAAAAGGAAAGCCCCAGCGACAAAACAAGTGGGAAAAAACCTCCAAAGCGAAGTTGCCAAGGAAAAGGCAAAAACACACAAGGAATTCTTAAATATTCTCAGGAGATAAGAATTTTTAACGCTAGTTTAAGCACACATAATCTAAAATAGGAATGATACAGAGAAGACTAGCATGGCCCCTGCATAAGGGTGGCATGCAAATTGGTAAAGTGTTCCAGATTTTAAAAAAAGAAATTGATTCCCAGTGTCTGGGTATCTGTGATAAACAGAAAACGGAGCTCAGACTTGCTAAGGCTGCAGACATAACTGCCCTGAGCTTCCTGGGCAGTTCCAGGGGCTCTCTGCACTGCCTTCGTTCTTTTCCCAGCCTGGAGCTCTAGCTCACTCCTGTTTCACTATAAGAGAGAAGCCTCCAGGGCTAGCAGCCCTTGAGTTTCTTAGCTCTGTCCTTTGAAATCTGACCCCGCGAAATCCAAGGAGGGGATGCGTGTCGCAGCAGGGGCGGAGACCTAAGGAAGGAGGCTGTCCCACCGCAGCTGCAGCTGCCTTGACGCCAGGCCTGAGGCACTCAGAGCCCTGCACCTCCACCCCACCACTCCCACTGCACACTTCCACCCTTTCTTTCAGCAGCAGCCCACGGAGCCACCAAGTGGGCTCCCCATGTTCTTTCTGGCCTCCCCAATTTGCTTGCTGGGCCACAGCCAGAATTGTCTTTACAAGCTGCAAATCAGATCGAGTCCCTCCCTATTTAAACCCTTCAGTGAATCCCCATTGCTCTTGAAACCAAGACAAAAATGTCTCTAGCACATGCCACAGGTTCTGTGTGCCCCCCCCCCATTAGCCAGGCACCCTCCCCTCCTCCTGACACTGTTTCCCTGTGGCGCCATCACTCAGCCCAGAATGCCCCCCTCCCTGTTCTTCCGGGTGATCCCCTGCCCAGGCCTGCAGAGCACACCACCCTCTGCTCAGTAGCACCAGTCAGGGGTGATTTTATAGTGACGTGGGGGAGTCCTGGACTCCTGTTCCAGCCCACCCCAAGATCAGAAGCTCCGTGGACACACAGGCTGTTGGCTTATCCCCACCTGTCTCCTTGGGCCCTAACACACAGCACAAGACACATGACAGATGTCTCAACAAGGATTTCCTGAATGCAGGAATGAATGTGCAATAAACTGACAGCAAACAGCATGGAGTAAAGTGGCTTTTCCATGTTTCCCTACTCAAAAAAAAGCACCAAATTTCTACTAATCATGAACATTCTTCCCAAATGGACAACACCCACTGAGGATGCCTCCCACTTACCACCACCATCCTCTCTCCAGGTTCTTCCTTTCCTCTAATACAAGAAAGAAAACAATGTCTTGAAGAGCCACACACCAAGAAAGAAAGCTGGGCCATAAAGGCCATTCAGCAGGGAGGGCGGAAGCTGTCTCCTGCCAGCTCAGCGCTTCCTCAGGCCTTGCACAGGTTCCACGCCAGGCATGGTCCCCACTTCCTGGTCATAACCAGGCCACAGGATTCTCACCACAATCCTCACGGTGGTGTCACATGCATCATCCTAAACATGAGGAAACTGAGGCTGCTGATTAAGGGGCAGCATTTGGAAGCCCATTCAGGGTGACTCCGTGTTTTGGCTGAAGAGCATTGGTGTCACACTCCTGGTCTGGGTGCCCCACTTTACCCATCCCTTCTAGGACCACGGGCAACACTCTTCTATAGTCTGACTATGGTGTGTCCCCTCCAAAGCACACGCTGACCTTTAATCACCATCATGAGGCCATTAAAAGCAAGAACAGGAAGGACCTTGGAGAACTGATCAGATCAGTGCCCTGTCCTCAGGAATGGATTAACCCATCCATGTGATGAATGGATTAATAGGTCAATGGATTATATTGAACATAGGTCTCTTCTAAGAGACAGCTGGGCCAGGTCTCCTGTGGTGGGATTCCCTGTGCCGCATCAGGACTCTGCCAGCACAAAGGCCATTGCCAGATGTGGCCCTTTGACCCTGCACCAGAATAAGGAGCCAAAATAAACCTCTTTTTGTAATTACTTCCCCAATCTGTGGCATTGTGTTATTGGCAACAGAAAATAGGCTAAGACATAGGAAGTCACCTCACAGTCTCAATTCCTTACCTGAAAAGGGGAGCTAACAATGGCCTGTACCTGGAAAGGTATCTGGTGGGTGGAGACTGACAGCAGGAGGGACTGAGGGCCCCAAGGGTGCAGCCAGGGGTGCGAGAGCAGAGGGTCAGTAGAGAAGGAGCCAAAGCCTCAGCCAGGTGTCAAGGGACCCTGAAGTCAGAGGCTCCACCCCCAGCCTACCAACTTGGGCCCTCTGGGTACAAGACCAAATTGTCCTGTTTATCCCCTGGGAAAGCTGAAGGCCCTCCCCCTCATTTGCCCACCCATGTCCCCTCCTCTAACCAGCTTCCTCCAGGGCACTCACAGAGCACCTCCAGGAGAACCCAGATAGCAACCTGAATCTGTGTTCAGACAAGGTCCTTTGTGAAGGGCCACCTCCCTGCTCAGCCTCCAGAGAAGAGGGCACATCGGTTCCGCTTCCTCGCTGCCCCATTCCCAGCACTTGCCCGGGTGCCTGGCCTGTGGGATGGGTCACCTGCATGCTGAGCAGCCCTCCCACAGGCCCTGGCTGCCGCTGCTCCGCCCGCACACACTCCCATCTCCCCAGCACGGCCTTCCCGGGTGCAGCAGGTAGAGTCCCACTGCCAGGATTACAGTGCTCCAACTCCCAGTGCACACAGGCCAGGCGCCAGCCCAGTGCCTGGCTGCCCTCCACTGGGTGAGGAGCAGAGAAGTCCTAGGGCCAGTGACTAAGGGCCCCTTCCAGAGCAGATCTGCTGCCACAGCCTCCCCGTCTGTGCCCAGGGCTCCTGGGAACCTGGCTTACTTCCTTGGCTGAGCAGCGACAGGAGCTCCTAGCTCTGTCTACTAATGGAGCCAGCTGACCTGAGCCTCCTGCTAGTGCCTGGCTCTTATCAGCCCTGATTTACACACAGGGAACTGAGGCATAAAAGGTTTGCCTGCAGTGCACAAGGCCCTGGTTTCAATCCCCAGCCCTGAAAAACAAAAGAGTAACATGTTTTAAAATTAAATTTAAGACTGGTCATGATGGTGCGCACCTGTGACCCCAGTGCTGAAAACAGGAGGATCACGACAAGTCCAATCTAGTAGTGAGACCCTGTCGACCCTGTACTAAATATATTTAAAAAATTAAATTTAATGTAGTCACCCAGCTGGTAAGTGGCTTAAGGAAGGACATAAGCCCTGGCATGTCTACCTTAAGGGCCCTGCTTGTTTTCTTTTTAATTTTATTTTAAAGAGGAAAAATAAGAAGAAGAAAGACAAAAACAAAGCAACAAAAAATAAAAATGATACAGAATTTCAAAATAAGAATAGGGAATTAACAATTGTTGTTATTCTATGTATTGTCATCAAATTTGTCATCAATTTATTGCTCAGATTATCAGATATAGTTGTGCAAGATTGATAAAACAATTAAACCTTAACTCCTCCTTTCAACAAATCAATAGAAATTAATAGTACAATTATTAGCTATCTTATGTGTATCTTGTTTTCTTTCCTCCATCCCACTTGTTCTTTCTTTTTTGAAAAATGATAAACATAACAAAACTGAATTTCACAACAGGTTATTAGGATAGTTACAATAGTTAATGCATTGTGTTTTTTGTTTTGTTTTGTTTTGTGGTACTGGGGATTGAACTCAGGCCCTTGTGCTTATCAAAAAGAAGCAAGCTTCTCTTCCTTGCAGGAGAATTTCAGTTAATAAATGTAAAAGGAACGAGGGGAGAGAAAATCACAGCCACATGATAATTATTGCAGGCAAATTCCTTAAGGTGGTTGCTTAAATTAATAGGTGAGAATAAAGGATGAAGCAGGGTACCACAGGGTCTCAGAGCGTCTCCCCAGCTGGGCGCGCTGTCCTACACCTGCCACCCCACATTGCAGGGTGAGGTAGGGCACCCATGTTCAAAGCCAGGCTTAGCCACTTAGCGAGACCCCATCTTGAAGCACAATAATAAGAGGGGTTGGGGATATAGCTTGGTAGTGGAAAATACATTAGTGCAATCTCCAATGTTAAAGAAAGGTAATATATGTGTATATGTGTATAGATAGATAGATAGATAGATAGATAGATAGATAGATAGATAGATAGATAGATAGATAGATGATAATAACATTATAGCATTATAACCATGCTAATTTCTTAGTTTTGGTGACTTCCGCGTGGCTGTGACACAAGGGTAGG
>PVKA01037239.1:0-21114 GCA_004027165.1 Ctenomys sociabilis | reverse complement strand
ACCAAGAGAGCGATCTGCCTGATATAGGAGGGCTGACTCCGGCAATTTTCCGGATCCTCGCCCCAAAGCCAGCCAAGATAGTGGAAATTTTCATTACTTGCTGTGCATCCTAGTTCGGTTCATGCTCACATGAACAGGGAACCAACAGAGGGGAACCAAGGAGCTGCAGCAAAAAGGAACTGAACACAACAGCTAGATCCAGGATAGGAATACCTGGATAATCTCAAGCTTAATAGACTGGCACCTGAATCTCATAACAAGCTAAGGTTATAGCTGCACCAAAGCACTACACCAAAGGTCAAAGGTCAGTGCTCTACAAAATGACAAAGACAAGGGGAAAAACCCAATCCCAGACCTCTAGTCCACCAGTAAGGGCAGAGGACACTAGCTCAGATGCAACGAATGAATTAATAGATACAGCATGAAAGGAACAACAGCAGAAAGCTATAGAGGAAATAAAACGAGAAGTAATTCCCCAAATTAAAAAAGAAGTATCTGAAATAAAGAATTAATTCCAGAAACATTGGGTGGAACAACAATGCTCACCCAGAACAAGTGCAGAAAATACTATGCCAGCTGGAACGTAACAGCATCTGAAGCAGAGAAACAACAGCAGAAAGGTCATGAGGAACTCAAAGCAGAAATAATTTCTGAAATCAAAAAAAAATTCTTTGAAAAAAACTATTATTTGAAATCATAGCATCTGAAATACAGAAACAAGCCCAGAAATATACAGAGGAAACCCAACTAGGAAGAAACACTGCAGAAAAAGAATTAATAACTACCTCTAAAGAAGACATGGATAAAAAAAATTGAGGAGATCAGAAATATGATGGATTCCTTGAATGAGCAATACAGAAAAGAAATAGAACGAATGAAACAAAGTCAAAGAGATATAGAAGAACTAAAAATATCAATTACAAGTCTAAAAAACCCTTTGAGTGAAAGCAAAAACGAAGTTTCAGATCTTGAAGATGCTGGTGTGGCTAATGAAAAGATGAGAAAAGATCTCTTAAAAACAACGAGAATGCAGGAAAAAATAATACAACACCTGCAAGATGATGCCAGGATGAACAATGTGAGAATAATTGGTATCAGTGAGAATGAAGGAGTCAATACAAATGACATAAAAAAAAAATGTGGGGAGAAGTAATTGCAGAAAATTGCCCAAATAAGAGGAAATAATTAAATATTCAGGTCACTGAAGCACACAGAACACCAAATAACTTCAACCAAAGTAGAAAAACACTGAGACATATAATGGGTAAGATCCCAGGAATCCAACACAAAAATAATATATTGAAAGCTGCTAGAGAAAAGAAGCAGATCACACTAAAAGGAAAACCCATCACAATTACAGCTAATTTCTCTACACAAACAATGAAGGCAAAGAGAGCATGGAGCAGAGTTCTTCAAGTCCTACACAAAAACAAATTCCAGCCCAGATTATTATACTCTGCAAAATTCGCTTTCAAGTTTGATGAAGTGAAATACTTCCATGACAAAGAACAACTAAAGAATTTCATGATGAGAAAGCCTTCACAGGCTGCTAAAAGATGTTCTAGAGAGAGTCCACAATGACCAGAACTCCATGAATGAGAATGGAAGGAACCCACTAAACAGGACAGATAATTAAACACAGGTTACAAAGGAGTAAACAACAGCAGGTAAATATCATGACAAACATAAGTCACCACATTTCAATTATAACCATCAATGTAAACGGACTTAATTGTCCAATTAAGAGAAATACACTGGCACAGTGGATTAGGAAACAAAATCCAACAATATGCTTGTATACAAGAAACACACTTAACTCAAAAGGACATTTATAGGCTCAAAGTCAAAGGATGGAAAACACTACTACATGCTTTAGCACATCAGAAAAAAGCAGGAGTACAAATTCTGTTCTGAGACAGTCTCAACTTCAAACCAAGAAGGATCAAATGACACCAAGAAGGCCACTATATATTGGTCAAGGGAAAAATTCAAGAGCAAGAGGTAACACTCATAAATATCCATGCACCAAACACAAGAGTACCCAATGATGTAAGACAAATCTCAACAGACATGAAAAATGTAATGTCTAAGAACACAATCTTAACAGGAGACCTTAACACACCCTTATCTCAAAAAGATAGATCAACCAGACAAAAAATTAGGAAGGAAGTAGCAGAACTGAACCAGAGCTTGGAACAAATGGACCTGGTGGACATATGCAGACTGTTCCACCCAACCACAGCTGAATACACATTTTTTTCAGCTACACATGGGTCATTTTTCAAAATAGACTACATACTAGTCCAGAGGTCATGCCTAAGTATATGCAAGAAAATAGAAATTATCCCATGCGTATTATCTGACCACACTGCAATGAAACTGGAACTAAGTGACAAAAGAAACCAGAAAAACCTGCTAAATTCATGGAAACTAAACAACACCCTACTCAGCAATCAATGGGTCACAGAAGAAATTAAACAAGAAATTGAACAATATCTACAATTCAATGAAAATTCAAGTACAACTTACCAGAATTTATGGGATGTGATGAAAGCAGTTCTTAGAGGGAAATCAAAGCTATGAACTCACACATTAGGAAAATAGAACCAGTACAAATAAATACCCCAATTTCGTACCTCCTACATCTAGAAAAAGTAGAGCAAATGAAACCCAGAGTGCAAAGACGGGAAGAAATCACAAAGATTAGAGCAGAAATTAATTCAATTGAGATGAAGAAAACAGTTCAAAGAATCCACAAATCAAAAGTTGGTTCTTTGAAAAATTAAAGTTGATAAGCCTCTAGCCAAACTCATCAAAAAGAGGCAAGAGAAAATTCAAGTACAAGCCATAAGGAATGAAAAGGGTGAAATCACCACAGACTCAGAGGAAATTCAGAACATTATCTATAGTTACTTTGAGAATCTTTACACTCACAGAATAGAAGACACAGAAGAAATGGACAGACTCCTCAAAAGGTACAAATTACCAAAAGTGAATCAAGAAGATATAACAACTCTCAATAAGCCAATAATAGCTAACGAAATACAAAACATAATAAAAAGCCTAGCAACAAAGAAAAGTCCAGGTCCTGATGGATTCACAGCTGAATTCTACAAGAAATTTATAGAAGATATAATCGCTACCCTCCTCAAACTTTTCAATGAAATTGAAAATGAAACAGTCCTCCCAAAATCATTTCTGGAAGCAAGTATAATACTGATTCCAAAACCAGGGAAAGACACAACCAAAAAGGAGAACTACAGGCCAATCTCCTTCATGAACGCAGATGCAAAAATACTCAACAAAATCCTGGCAAATAGAATACAGCAAATCATCAAGAAGATCATACACCATGACCAGGGATGAAAGGATAGTTCAATATTTGAAAATCTATAAATGTAATATACTATATTAACAGACTGAAATCTAAAAACCACATGATCATCTCAATTGATGCAGAGATAGCTTTTGACAAACTCCAACACTCATTCATATTCAAGGTCCTACAGAAAATTGGAATAGATGGACTCTAACTTAACTTGATAAAAGCCATCTATGACAACCCAAAGGCTAATATAATCCTAAAACTGAAATGGGGAAAAACTGAAATCTTTTACTCTTAAATCAGGAACAAGGCTAGGGTGTCCTATATCACCCCTCCCATTCAGTATAGTCTTGGAATCTTTAGCAACAGCCATTAGAAAAGAGGGAGAAATAAAGGGAATAAGAATAGGTAAAGAAGAAGTTAAATTATCACTATTTGTAGATGACATGATACTTTACTTGGAAGACCCCAAAAATTCCACCAAGAAACTAGTAGACCTGATACAGAAATTCAGTAGCATAGCATGATGCAACATCAGTGCTCAAAAGTCAACAGCACTCCTCTACACAGATAACAAGCACATTGAAAGGGAAACAATAGAAACAATACCTTTTACAAGAGCACGGCGGAAAATGAAGTACCTTGGGATTCACTTAACCAAGGAAGTGAAAGATCTTTTCATGGAAAATTACAACACCCTAAGAAAAGAGATTATAGAGGATTTCAGAAAATGGAAAGATATTCCATGCTCCTGGATAGGAAAAACCAACATCATAAAGATGGCCATATTCCCCAAATTGCTGTACAGATTTAATGCAATCCTTAGCAAACTGCCACCAACATACCTCCCAGACATAGAGAAATCATTCCTAAAGTTTATTTGGAACCACAAGTGACCTAGAATAGCAAAGGCCATCTTGGCCAATAAAGACAAAGCAGGAGGTATCACAATTCCTTACTTGAAATTATACCACAAAGGCACTGTGAAAAAATCAACATGGTATTGGCAACAAAATAGACCTGAGGGTCAATGGAATAGATTAGAAGGTGCAGAAGCATCTATGAACACACTCAGCCATCTGATCTTCGACAAAGAGGCCAATCATACTTATTAGAAGAAGGATAGCCTCTTTAATAAATGGTGCTGGAAAACTTGGCTTTCTAAATGCCGAAAACTAAAACTTGACCCAGCTCTATAACCATGCACTAAGTTAAAGTCAAAATGGATTAAAGATCCAAACATTAAAATAGAAACACTGAATCTCCTGAAAGAGAAAGTAGGAGGAACTCTTAAAGACATTTGGGTAGGTAAAGAGTTCATGTACAAACGTATATTCACATGGGAAGCACTTGAAAGAATCAACAAATGGGATCCACTCTTCTTAAGGAGCTTCTGCATGTCAAAAGAAATTGTCAACAGAGTGAAAATACAACACACAAATTTTGAAAACATCCTAACTAATGAGCAATCAGACAGAAGTCTGCTGTCTAGAATTTATAAAGAACTAAGATGTAACAGGGCCCTCGGATTTAAAGACCCAGTTCAGAAATGGACTTCTGAGATGAATACATACTTCATAGAGGATGAAATTAAAGAAGTCAATAAATACATGAAAAAATGCTCCACATTGCTAGCCATCCATGAAATGCAAATAAGAACAACACTGAGATACCATCTCACTCCAGAAAGAATGGCTATCATAAGGAAATCAACCAACAACAAATGTTGGAGAGGTTGTGGGGAAAAGGGAACACTTCTCCACTGCTGGTGGGAATGTAGAGTGGTACAACCATTGTGGAGATCAGTGTGGAGACTCCTCAAAAGAGTAGGACTAGAAATCCCATTCAATCCTGCTATCCCTCTACTGGGAATTTTCTCAGAGGAACTGAAAACATTGTATCATAGTGATATATGTGTACCTATGTTTATAGCAGCACAATGTGTGATAGCAAAATCTTGGAAACAACCAAGATGTCCATCACATGAGGAATGGTTGAAAAAGATGTGGTATTTCATTATAATGGAGTATTACTCAGCTTTAAGAGTGATAAACTTGAAGCATTTGTATTGAAGTGGATTCCACTTGAACTTATACTCATAAGCGAAATAAACCAGACACATGTGTAAATATCATATAGTTTCCCTAGTATAAGAAGCAAAAAGAAGAACTACAAATACAAATGTACAACAACAACTAAAAACAATTGAGTCGGATAAGGTAATGTAAATGGCATATGCTGCAGGATACTAATCAGCTTTTCTTCTGGATGGTTAACAACGTAAGTGCACAGATCAAAATTGGAGAAATAGAAGAGCCACAAGGCCAGCCAACATTTTGGCCCTAGCCTTTCAAGGTCAGCGAAGACTCAGGACATAGGAGAACCTGTACTGCAACATCATGAAACTCAGTTGAGCTCCAAATTTTCTGAACAAGGAGATTATGGAGCCACAGAAGAAAGAGGTTGAAGTTCTATAGTGTGCCTGGGGAGAATCCCTTGGAGAGAAAACTTTCTCTCAGGCTCTCACAGAAAGCAAACTGGTCAAGCATTGGCCGTGGACTCATCCACATGGATGACACAGACAAAGGATGTACAGAATATGGTACAGGACTACAACATAAACCCTGAGGGACTTCACTGAACTTATAAGAAACAAAAAGTGCATGTGTTGGTATATAGGTCTTGCTCTATCTAAGTCTTAACCATCCAGCAGAAAAGCATAAAAATGAGGTATACACCATGGGGCCATAATAATAAGTTGAACTGTAAATGGCTATGGTTGACAACTTCTTCAGATATCTCACTATTGTTGTGGAATGCTTGACTGTGTTGGATTGTGTCATTGAGTTCAGGCACCTGAATTGGTTGAATGACAATGGAGTGCCCATCTTTGACAAGTGTAGACAATGGAAGGGGCATAGAAAGGAAGAATCATGATTTGTGTGTGTATAGACAGTACAGTTGAGATAGATAACACTGTGCTTCTACATAATTCTATGAGAGGCAAGATTTGCACTAATGGTGGTTGGACAGGATATTATGTCTCCTTCTAACTATGGACAACTACTAGGAAAATAACAAGGTAGAAAGTATTAATTATTGAATCTTTGATGTAATTCAGGTATAAAAAATAAGATATATAATCAGCTACACTTTCTTAATTTACTGATGAGACATATGATATAATAATGTCTGTAAGTATAATATCATGTACGCACCTTCTATGATACCAAAACATTATGAAAAGATTTTTCAGTGTATTAATTTATCAAATCCATCTTGTCGAGGTATCTTAAAACTGTCTCATTGATATTTGTACTTCAATACAATAAAAATTCAGAATAAAAGAATATAAAATAAATTGCAAAAAAAAGAAAAAGAATTGCATTTATTGACATGTTCTCAACTATGTCAAAATTTTAAAAGTTAGTATAATTTTCAGCATTAGCCAAAACATATTGTAAGACGGTGGAGTTATACTTAACAGACAAAGCTGAACAAGTATTGCAAAACAGAAGTGAACTGATGCTGACAGGAGGAGGGGAAGGACCTTAGGTGCAACAACCACACTCAAGTGAGGCAAATGCAGGAAAGCAGAAGGGGCAACAGGTGCACCCCCCCCCCGCCTGTGGCAGATACTGCTCAGGGCACTTCCTGTCTGCAGCTGCTTCACTCTCACCCAGCAGTAAGCCAGGAGAGAAGCTGCTACAGCTACCGAAGATGCAGAGCATTGTGTGTTAAACAATTTAGAGAACTTTCAGTAGAATACAAGGTGTGATTAAAAAATATGGTATGTGTATAAATTTAAAAAATAGTGCAGCAAAAGGCTCACTGGCATTATTCCCCTTCATAACCTCCCCTTCGCTTCAAGCACACTGATCCCATCTTTCTTGCTGCGATCTGAAGCAACTCTGGGTGTTTTCTTTCATGAGTGACTTCCTTTGCCCTGTCATGGGTGTTTCAGTGTCTTGAATCAGTGAAATTTGTTTTTTAACCTATCATGGTCATTTTTACTTGAGGGAAGAGCCAGAAGTTGCACAGTGCCATCTTCAAGGCATAACTTAGGTGAGATCACTCTGTGCTGTTTTTATTTTTGCAGAACCGGGGATTGAACTCAGGCCCTTGCACTTGCCAGGGAAGTGCTTATTCCACTGAGCCATCTCCTCAGCCCCCCTGTGCTGTTTTTATAAGATCCTCTTTTTATTATGTGACAGCAGCAGGACTTACTATTTTTATTTGTTTGGTACAGGGTCTACAGGTGTCACTATGCAGATGAGACTCTTGTTTTCAGCCTCCCAAGTGCTGGGATTACAGGTGTGCACCACCATGCCTGGTCTCAATTGCCATCCCAGTGTGCCCTGTCTGCCTAAGTAGGCACTTTAATCTGCTGAGCTATCTGGCTGGCCATAGCACTCACATTTTAGCAAATATCGTGAAGACAGTCACAAAAAGGATTTCTAGAACTGCTTCAAAAAATGGCAAGGAGAACAGGATAAGTACATTCAAAGAGAGGGGAATGTTTTGATAACTAGCTTGAAAGGAAGCATGTAATTTTGTTTATCTGTCAAACTTAGAGAGATTTTAAAATTTTTAATTAGAGCTTTGTTCAATTCTCGTATTTCTAGTAGTTTTACTGTACATGTTTTATCAGCAGAAAATGGTAGATTTCTTCTTTTAAAATCTGGCTCTTCAAATCTTTGTCTAATAGCCTCCTCTGTTATTTTGTATTTCTTTGTGTTTGTTTGGTATATTTTGGCCAGCCTTATTGTTTTCAGATTTTCTATGTTTTTAATTTGCATAAATAGCTTATAACAGACCTGTTATCTTTACCTCATTCTAAAATAATTTGTTTTTAAAATTCTGTTCCCATCTTTGATGTTATCCTTGCCATTTTTAAATGTATTTCTTATTTTTAGGCAGTACTGGGAATTGAACTCAGAACCTTACACTTGCTAGGCAAGTGCTTGTTCTGCTGAGCTATCTCCCCAGTCCCTTTTTAATGTTTTATTTTTGAGGTCCCCTTGAGGTTTTTCCTTTTTTCACTTCTTCACTTCAACATTCTTGATTTTGTCCAAATGCTTAATCTCTTTGTTTTTATTTCAGTCTTTTCTCCCTTGTGTAGCTTTTAAAGTTAACATCCTATTTCTTTCTTTTCTAGTTTTTTTTTTGTACCAGAAATCAAACACTGGCCCTCATGCTTGCCAGACAAGTGCTGTGCCACTGAGCTATATCCCCAGCCCTGGCATCCTATTTCTTTTCATTGTCCTGATAGCTACCCTACAGATTTATTTAGTTAGTTTTACAAGTGCAAGATGAAGAATTGTATTGGGGCTTACATAGCTGTGCGCAGCTGCCTACAGTTTGGCACTGATGTTGCTCTACTGCTTATGTGTTGTCTTACTCCGGGAGGAAGTGTCAGGCAGTATCTGTTGCTTAACTTATAAATGCATCAAAGGTGGTGTTACTCAAGGTGTGGTCCTTGGGCTAGCAGTATTAACATAGCCTAGGATCCTGCTAGAAATGAATATTCATAGACTTTATTCTAGAAATATTGTGCCCAAATCATGCAGAAAGGCCCAGGAACAAGCACATCCAGTAATTCTAATACTTGATAGGACTCCAGCTGGACTTTTTTTTTTGGTTGGGGGTGTCTCATTACAGGTTCTCTTAATCTAAATTATGCAGGAGAAAAGTAAGTATTAAGAAGAAAACAAAGAACCAATAAAATGAACTTCTATTTCATTTAGTCCCTGGTAGACCTTAAGCCTGTTCCTGTAAGTAAAACCCATCAGCCACTTGGGAAGGAAAAATAAATAAATAAATGAAAATTCCATTGACACTATGGTTGATATCACAAAGTAGTGGGAAAAGTATTGTGTGTAACTTTAAGGAAAGCATTTTTCACACAAGAAGTTAAAAGATGTAGAGCAAACTGATGATATGAGAACAGATGGAGAGAGATAAATTAAGGACAGGGTGTTGCAAAGAGACAAATCAAATCTATTGATCATATGTAGTATTTTAGACCTTCAGAGAGAACACTACTGTGGAAGTCTGAGTGATGTCTCAAATGGAAGAAATTAAGAGCAAATGCAGTAATCTCCCTTTATCTGTGGTTTAACTTTCTGTGGTTCTATTTTTATTTTTTAATTTTTTTTTATTTTAAGGAAAGGTCTGCAGGTTGTTTAAGAGTCTCACAACTAGATCAAACTTGTAGTGATCTCCCTGCTTACAGCCTCTGAAGAACTGGGATTACAGGCAAGTGCCGCCATGTCCAAGTCTCATTTGTGATGTCAGCATGCCCTGGGGGCGGGGCTGGCATCACAGGCCAGGAGATTAAGTCCCCGGCCCCTGCACCTGCTTGCAGGTGCTTTAATCCACTGAGCTATTTTGCCAGCCCTCAGTGCTTCTATTGCATGAGGTCAATTGTATATAGTCTGGAAATATAAAATGGCAAGTTTGAGAAATAAACAACTTTTTTTTTTTTTTTTTTTTTTTTTTTTTTGCGGAACCGGGGATTAAACTCAAGCCCTTGCTCTTGCCAGGCAAGTGCTTATTCTACTGAGCCATTTCACTGGCCCCCCCCAACTCATGTTTTAAGTTACCGCCCAGCCTGATAGCTCAGCATACTAAAGCGCTTACTTATGCAAATGTAGAGACTAGGGTTCAATGCCTGCTGTGCTGGCCCAGACCCCAGGATGCCCTAAGACACCAATTGAGACTGGGCGTGGTGGCACACACCTATAATCCCAGTGCTTGGAGTCTTATCTGTGCAGTAGGACCCTGTAGATCCTGTACTAAATGTATTACAAAAATAATGAATTATGTGCTATTGAGTTATGTGATGAAATATTTTCTACCTCACTCAATTATGTGACAGTGTGAATCATCCCTTATTCAGTGTCCACACTTTATATGCTACACACCCAGTAGTCATTTACCAGCCTTCATCAATGAAATATAGAAAAAAGAAGCACTATTATAATAATAACATATTTTAATTTGACATCATCTCCACCTTCAAAATTCGGTAGTTTGGTTACCTTGAATTAGTATAATCAAATTTTAAATTCTATCTACTTTGGTTTCCTTTTGATCAATTGTCATCCCTTGCTTGAAAGCAATTAGAGATTATATTCATTACAAGCAATCAAGAATATTTCTATTCGTAGGTATGTCAATTTAGAATAATATTTTTCAAGATGTTTTTCTTTATCAGTTTGCATTTGTATTATTTTCTGAAAATAAATAACTTTTCCTTCAATGTTGAATTTTTAAGGTTGACTTTATAATTCACTTACAATAATGTCATATATTCCACTTTTGACAATCTGAGTTTTAAAAAGTTGTGCTACAATTTAATAAATCAGGTGGAAAAATGGAAGCCACTTATGCAATCAACCTAATACACAATTTGAAACATCTCAAGACTGCAAAATTCTCCTTCTGACACATTAATAATGGTGGTGTTACATTTTTACACATACAAGAACACCTGCATTAATGGTAAAAAAATATTTTAGCAGTGTCCAAATAATCTACATGTGATTATTTTCCTTTGATCTAAATGACAAGCCATGCTTCAGTGACACTTCATGGAAAGACACGTTTGGCAGAGTTATCAGTGTTCATGCCATCTTCAGGCATGATCTTTTTAAAATCTAGTTTTCAGTCCATCTTCAAAGATTCATGATTCTGCATGTTCTATAGCAGGTTTAACCATTAGCCCCTGTGACTCACAGGACACAGTGCTGTGCCTTTCTAAATGTAAGGAGGCAGGAGCTCTTCCTGAGCCTCTGCATTCAGCCACTCACCCTGAAGCTCAGGACTCTCCATCCACCCCTGTTTCCCTTAACCATGTCTACAGTCATCTGCTCCCCATCTCCCATGTGGATCAATTACTGTAGGCTCCTGAGAGCCCTCGCACCATGCAGGCAGGTATAAATCTAATCTTAGGTTTGTGTGGCAATACCACTCTTGTATCTGTTCTGCTTTTTGCTAGGTTCTTAGATGACTTGGAATGTGTATTATACCATTGATACAAGAGCTCTCAGGGAGAGGAGAGTAGAAGAAAGAGGGACACTGGATTGTTAGATGCACCTCAATTTCAGACAGTTCCAGATATCTGTGGAGAGCAGAACACAAATTCGAAGGAAGAGGTATAATGTAGTTGAACTTTCCTTGGACTTTAGTATTTTCCATTTTTAACATACAAAAATCCCTGTCTTATATGTCCCCATGATACACTTGACATCTCTGTGAGAAAGAATTTTAGGACTCATTATTATTGTTACTTTTTTGTGACACAGAGGGTTTATTTCTATCCCATGAGCCTCCCGTTATCCCCTACAGCTGGGCACAGCAGCTGTGACATCTCCCCTTTCATTTCCAGGTCCGCATTGGCTGGCCAGCAGGCTCACTCAGCACTCAAGAGCACTCTTTTGTGCAAAGTGTTTGTATAGGGGTGCCAGTGCCACTCTACATCTGCAGTAGCCTCTTGCTCCAGTGTGCCCAGGCAAATCATGTACAGCTTCAGCTCAAAGTGAGGCCCAACCTCTGTCAGCAATATGTTCCAGTGGTCTACCTTCTTGTAGACATGGTGCTGGAATCAGATATAGGCCTCCTGATTTGCAAAGCTGATAACCCAATGGCTGTCATCTTTGGGCACTGGAAACAGGTAACGGAGAATGTCAGACACATGTTTGCCTAGGCGAGAGGAGAAGCCATGGAAGATGAGGTGGGGCTTAGCCTCAGACATAGTTCCCAGGTACGGGATGTCACAGTGTTACATAATGTGAAATAAGCATTGGGACCAAATAGCAGGTGGCTGACAATGAGCCCCACAGGTGTGCCTCAATGCTCATGGACAACTGAGAGGTCAGTGACCCCAGTGGCTTTGCAGGCTCTCACCAGCTCCCCCACCTCGTGTAGGCCTCAGTTCATGTTCTGAGCACCAGGAAATACCAGCTTCAATTCCTTTGTGAACATCTTCAGGTGGGAACTGGGATCTCAGGAGGTAGTGATCCTTGACCCCTGCCTATCGATATTCATCATCAGTGTGGCTGGTCACACCTTTGCCCCCAGCATTGTCAAACTCCAGGGACTTCTGCAGGGCCAAAGCCTCCCGGGGTAGTTCAGTGGGAATGAGGTGGTTTTACTCAGGTTTGTTGCTTGTTTCTGACCAAAACAAAGGCAGCTGTATACTTGGATAAAATGGAAACAGATTTACTCAGTGCCAACTCCCAGGAGATGGAAGGGCCCATCTGTCTTAATTCACCATCTCATTATCTGCAGGTAGGCAAGGTCTTTCACAGTAAGGAACAGAGGCGACCAAAGCAAGCAACTCTTCACATTTATCTCTTTCAGACAACATAAGCTCTTCAGCTCCTTTCTTGAGGAAAGCAAAGGAGGCTCCAGATTTCATCTTGTCAGTGTCCACAAGCTCAAGTTCGGGCACCTGGGCTTGCACCCTGGGCCTCTGAAAGGCCACTTTTTCCTAAAACCAAACCAAACCAAACCAAACCAAACCAAACCAAACCAAACCAAACCAAACCAATCCTAACTTCTGAAGTCTCGTTTTGCAGTGTTGGCTACACCTCCTCTGGGTTTTATAGAGGCCTTTCTTTTTCTGTGTTAGCCTCTTACAGCTATGTCAACCTTAAAATTTTAGGGTACAGGAAAGGGCAGTACAACTGTGAAAATTGGAACTGTGACAAAAATGACAATTAGTCCCAACACATGAAAGGAATGCTGGATGGCAGCAGAAGCCCCAGCAGGCCTAGAGGTGGCCAGAGGACCCCGAGGGCCACCAGCTGCCAGCTGCTGCACTCGGCCTGACCCTGCCCGGACTCATCATTATTAAAGACCTTTGGAGGTTGGGCCCAAAGAAGTTGGTGATGTCTTAAAGGAACAGAATGTGACATATTGGAGTGGGTGGGATCCGGTTTTCCTACCTCAATAATGTTTAGTGCAACAGAAGATAATGTGCATTCAAAATAGTGTATCATTAAAATTTGTTTATAATCAACCCTAGAATTATTTTGTCTACTGAAAGATAGGGAGCATCTATTTATTAATTCCTTGCAAGGCTCAATATCTGAAATTTAGTACACATAGTTGGGAAATATTTTGATTTTCCTAATTTAAGAAGCAAATTATAACCAAATGAAATAGTTTTCATTATTTATTTATTTATCTATCTATCCATTTATTTATTTATTTATTGGCGGAACCAGGGATTGAACTCAGACTCTTGAGCTTTCCAGGAAAGTGCTTATTCCACTGAGCCATCTCCTCAGCCCCAAAAACAATAGTTTTTAAATATTGAGTTTGCCTTTGCTAACAATGTGGAATTCTTTTTCATAAAATAAGCACATAAACTTTTAGATATAATTTTCTTTCTATAATTTTTTTGCAGAACTGGGGATTGAAATCAGGCCCTTTCACTTGCCAGGCAAGCATTTACTCTATTGAGCTATCTCCCCAACCCCTCTAGATATAATTTTCTTAATAAAACAAATTTAAAGTTATAAAAAATAAAAGCATTCAAGATTTATATGAGAAATTTAGAAGTATTGGGCTTTATATCTATCTGGAGCATTGGCTTTTTCTTTCACTTTTATGATGGATTAAAAATATGTAGAAATCTCCTGGAAGAGAAAGTGGGAGGAACTCTTGAAGGCATGGGGTAGGCAAACAGTTCATGAACACAAATCAAATCGCATTAATAATAGTTGAAATAATTAACAACTGGGACCTCCTCTTATTGAGAAGAGTTTGCGTGTCAAAAGAAATAACCAGCAAATTGAAAAGACAAACCACATATTTGGAAAAAATCTTAACTAATAAGCACTCAGACAAAGGTCTGCTTATAAAGAACTAAAAAAACATTAGGGCTCCCAAATTTACAGACTCAGTCCAGAAGTGGTCATCCGAGATGAACACACACATCTTAGAAGACAAAATTCAATAAGTGAATAAATACATGAAAAACCGCAACACATCACTAGCCATCCATGAAATGCAAATTAAAACAACACTGATATACCATCTCACTCCAGAAAGAATGGTTATCATAAAGAAATCAACCAACAACAAATGTTGGAGAAGCTGTGAGGAAAAGGGAACCATTCTCCACTGCTGGTGCAACCATTATGGAAATCTGTGTGGAGACTCCTTAAGAAACTAGGACTGGAAATCCTATTAAAGTCAGCTATCCTCCTGCTGGGAATTTTCCCGGAGGAACTGGGAAAATCGTATCTTAGTGATATATATATGTGCCTATGTTTATAGCAGCACAATTTATGATAGCCAAATCTTATTTAAAAAAACAAAAAACTTTTACTTGAGAGACAATATGGTAATAATTGATATGTCATGACAAGAAATACGTATTTAGAAGATCAGAATGACAGGCATTCCAAGTATGACCCTTCAATTACACAGTGCAGTTGCTTGCTTCACAGGTTTCAGCATGTATAGTTAGTCAGGGTGACAATCCTACCAATTAGCTGCTAGGTTCAAAAACTTGCTGATGTTTCTCAGGATCATTGCTTTACCTATCTTGATTGTATAAATGTAAGGCTGTGCCCCTGTCACGTTTCCCAGCTTTTCTCCTTGCCCTCTCCTCATTGTCCAATCCTCAAGTTCTCACTTTCCTTTTAATTGTGTTACACCTTTCTATTGTATTCCTTCTCTTGGGTTCTATGTGATAGCCAAATCTTAGAAACAACTAAAATGCCCATCACTCAAGGAATGGATGAAAAAGATGTGGTATTTTTATACAATAGAGTATTACTCAGCTATAAAGAATGATAAACTTACCCACCCCCAAGATCTCTGAGCCAGAGAGACTTCCTGAGACTCTCTAGGCAACCTTCTCCAGCCCATCCTGCCCTGCAACTCCCTGGAAACACTGCTCCCAGCCCGGCAAGTGAGTGAGAAATTTTGTGACTCTTCTGGCACTCGATCCACCTGCACCTGGCCTGATGAGTTCGTGGGAGAACTATCAGCTTCCTGGCACTTCCCGGGCAGACAGTGGAATCTGGAGCCCCGCCCCCAAGACCTCCGAGATAGTGAGATGTTTAAGACTCTTTAGGCAGTCCCCCCAGTCAGTACTGCCCTTCTACTCCCCTGAGCCCCTGCCCCCAACCACGCCGAGCGAGTGAGAATTAATGTGACTCTTCTGACACCCGATTCCCCCGTGAGGGAGTGGTGAGTGTGTGGGAGAGACTCTGTGATCCCCCATACTCCCTGGCAGGGACATAACACAGGGGAACCACAGGCTCCCAGTTGTACCAGAAGGGCTACAGCAAAAAGGAACTGAACATAACAGCTAGATCCAGGCCAGGCATAACTGGATAATCTCTAACATAATGGACTGGCACCCGAATCTCATTACACACTAAGGTTGTAACTGCACCAAAACTCTACACTGAAGGAAAGAGGTCAGTGCTATACAAAATGACAAAGACAAGGAGCAAAATGCAATCGCAGGCCTCGAGCCCAACAATAAGTGCAAAGGAGACTAGCTCAACTGAAATCAATGAATTAACAGAGACAGAAGCAAAGAAACAACAGCAGAAAGGTATACACGAATTCAGACCATGAATTAACACCTGAAATAAATAAATATTTGAATACATAGCATATGAAGGAATGAATCAAATCCAAAAACATACGGGGGAAACCCAATGCCAACCCAGAACAAATATAGAGAAAACTATTCCAGCTGAAACAAATGAATTAACAGCGTCACAAGCAAAGAGAAAACAGCAGAAAAGTAAAGAGGAACTCAGAACAGAAATAATTTCTGAAATAAAAAAAGAAATCTTTGAAAACATAGCATCTGAAGGAGAGAATCAATTCCACAAATATATAGAGGAAACCCAATTTGGAAGAAACTCTACAGTAAAAGAATTAATAGCTACCTCTAAAGAAGACATGGATAAAAAAATTGAGGAGATCAGAAGTATGATGGATTCCTGGAATGAGCAATACAGAAAAGAAATAGAACACATGAAGTAGAGTCAAAGAAATATAGAAGAACTAAAAATATTAATCACAAGTCTACAAAACCGTTTGTATGAAAGCGAAGACAAGAGTTTCAGATCTTGAGGACGCCGGTGCAGCGAGTGAAAAGGTGAGAAAGCATCTCTTAAAAACAAGGAGAATACAGGAAAAAACAATCACCTGCAAGATGATGCCAGAATGAACAATGTTTGATTAATTGGCATAAATGAGAATGAAGGAGTCAATACAAGTGAAATAAAAAGGGTATGGGCAGAAGTAATAGCAAAAAACTTCACAAACACGAGGAAACAATCGAATATTCAGGTAACTGAAGCATATAGAACCTAAATAACTTCAACACAAATAAAAACACACTGAGACATATAATAGTCAAGATCCCAGAAATCCAACAAAAGAATAATATACTGAAAGCTGCTAGAGAAAAGAAGCAGATCACATTCAAAGGAAAACCCATTAGAGTTACAACCGACTTCTCTACACAAAACATGAAGACGAGAAGAGAATGGAGTAGAGTACTTCAAGTTTTCTATGAAAACAAATCCTGCCATCTCAGCCATCTTCCTTGATCCTGTCCATGCCCACCCAGCCGAGAGAGTGGCCCGAGACACTGGCTGACACTGGTGGCCTCCTGGATTCTGCTCCAAGCCCTCCCAGTGAGTGGAAATTTGCATGACTCACAAGGTGTCCCAGATCAGTGAGTTTGTTGAGTCTGAGGGAGAGGCTTTGGCTTCTTCCAATGCGCGCTACCCAGATCTCCACACCCAAGCCCTCCAAGCCAGTGACCGGCCTGAAACCTCAGGACCCACTCGACAACAACTTCCCGGATCCCCTGCCCAAAAGCCCGCTGAGCGAGTAGGAATTTCCCCGAATCCCTGGGCATCAAAGTTGAGTGAGTGTAGAGCTCCAGGCCCACCACACCAGAGGAACATTTCTCAGTGATCCCCAGTCCCACCCTATGGCCCAAAACCCAGTGCAGCCCGGGCTGTGAGTGAGAGTTCCAGGCCCGCTGCATCACCCCAAAGCCAGCCAAGACAGTAGGAATTTCCATTACTTGCTCTGCATCCCAGTTCAGTTTGTTCTTGCCTGAACAGGGAACCAACAAAGGAAAACCACAGGAGCTGCAGCAAAAAGGAGCTGAGTGCAACAGCTAGTTCCAGGACAGACATACCTGGATAAACTCAAGCTTAATAGACTGGCACTTAATAGTTGCACCAAAGCTCTAGACTGGCATAGGAATCTCATAACACACTAAGGTTGTAGCTGCCCCAAAGCACTACATGAAAGGTCAGAGGTCGCTCTATACAAAATGAAAAGGACAAGGAGAAAAAAGCAGTCACAGGCCTCGAGTCCACCAGCAAAGGCAGGGGACTCTAGCTCAGCTGAAATGAATGAATTAACAGATACAGCAACAAAGGAACAATGAAAGGAAGGTATAGAGGAAATCAGAAGAGAATTAATTCCTCAAACAAAAAAGAAATATCTGAATACACAGTATCTGAAATAAAGAATCAATTCCAGAAACATTGGGTGGAAAAACAATGCTCACCCAGAACAAGTGCAGAGAGTACTATTCCAGCTGAAATGTATGAATTAACAGCATCTGAAGCAAAGAAACAAAAGCAGAAAGGTCATGAGGAACTCATAGCAGAAATAATTTCTGAAATTAAAAAAGAATTCTTCGAAATTATAGCATCGGAAATACAGAAACACATCCAGAAAAAACAGAAGAAACCCAAATTAGAAGAAACACTGCAGAAAAAGAATTAATAACCACCTCTAAAGAAGACATGGATAAAAAAATTGAGGAGTAAAGAAATATGATGGATTCCTTGAATGAGCAATACAGAAAAGAAATACAATGCATGAAACACAGTCAAAGATATATAGAAGAACAAAAATATTAATCACGAGTCTACAAAACTCTTTGAGTGAAAGCGAAGACAGTTTCAGATCTTGAAGATGCCAGTGCAGCTAGTGAAAAGGTGAGAAAGGATTTCTTAAAAACAGCGAGAATGCAGGAAAAAAATAATACATCACTTGCAAGATGACGACATATGAACAATGTGAGAATAATTGGTATCAATGAGAATGAAGGAGTCAATACAAACGACATAAAAAGAATTTGGGGAGAAGTAATAGCAGAAAACTCCCAAAATATGAGGAAACAATCCAACATTCAGGCAACTGAAGCATACAGAACACCAAATAACTTCAACCCAAATGAAAGCACACGGAGACATATAATAGTCAAGATACCAGAAATCCAACACAAAAATAATATACTGAAAGCTTCTGGAGAAAAGAAGCAGATCACATTCAGGGGAAAATTCAAGAGCAAGAGATAACACTCAGAAATATCTATGCACCAAACACAGGAGCAATCAACTATGTAAGACAAATATTAATTGATATGAAAAGCCTAATATCGAAGACCACAATCTTAACAGGAGTCCTTAACACCCCATTATCTCAAAAAGATAGATCAACCAGACGAAAAAATTAGCAAGAAGGTAGCAGAACTGAACCAGAGCTTGGAACAAATGAACCTGGTGGACATATACAGAGTGTTTCACCCAACCACAGCTGAATACACATTTTAGAAATTATCCCCTGTGTATTATCTGACCACACTGCAATGAAACTGGAACCAAATGACAAAAGAAACCAGAAAAACCCACTAAATTCATGGAAACTAAACAACACTCTACTCAGCAATCAATGGGTCACAGAAGAAATTAAACAATAAATTCAACAATATCTACAATTCAATGAAAATTCAAGTACAACTTACCGGAATTTATGGGATGCGATGAAAGCAGTTCTTACAGGGAAAATAATAGCTATGAACTCACACATTAGGAAAACAGAACAGGAACAAAGAAATACCTAATGTTGCATCTCCGACATCCAGAAAAACAAGAGCAAACAAAACCCAGAGTGCAAAGATGGTACGAAATCATAAAGATTAGAGCAGAAATTAATTCAATTGAGATGAAGAAAACAGTTCAAAGAATCCAAAAATCAAAAAGTTGGTTCTTTGAAAGACTAAATAAAGTTAATAAAACTCTGGCCAACCTCATCAAAAAGAGGGAAGAAAAAATTCAAGTACAACCAATAAGGAATGAAAAGGGTGAAATCACCACAGAACCAGTGGAAATTCAGAAGATTATTAATACTTACATCAAGAATCTTTACACTCACAGAACAGAAGACACAGAAGAAATGAACAGATTCCTCAAAAGGTACAAATTACCAAAACTGAATCAAGAAGATACAACAACTTTTAATAAGCAAATAACAGCCAGTGAAATACAAAACTTAAGAAAAAGCCTAGCAACAAAGAAAAGTCCAGGGTCTGATGGATTCACAGCTGAATTCTACAAGAAATTTATAAAAGATATAATCACCACACTCCACAAACTCTTCAATGAAATTGAAGAGGAAGCAGTCCTTCCTTAATCATTTCTGGAGGCAAGTATTATACTGATTCCAAAACCAGGGAAAAAAGAACAACCAAAAAGGAGAACTACAGGTCCATCTCCATCACGAACATAGACACAAATATACTCAATAAAATCCTAGCAAATGGAATACAGAAATTCTTCAAGAACCTCATACACCATGACCAGGTAGGATCTACCCCAGGGATGCAAGGATGGTTCAA
This sequence comes from Ctenomys sociabilis, assembly GCA_004027165.1. Classification (NCBI taxonomy): domain Eukaryota; kingdom Metazoa; phylum Chordata; class Mammalia; order Rodentia; family Ctenomyidae; genus Ctenomys; species Ctenomys sociabilis. The sequence continues at coordinate 1,093 of PVKA01037239.1, read as the reverse complement.
TATTCAAAAATCTATAAATGTAATACACTATATTAATAGACTGAAATCTAAAAACCACATGATCATCTCAATTGATGCAGAGAAAGCTTTTGACAAACTCCAACATTCATTCATATTCAAGGTCCTACAGAAAATTGGCATAAATGGACTCTAACTTAACTTGATAAAAGCCATCTATGACAACCCAAGAACTAATATAATCCTAAATGGGGAAAGACTGAAATCTTTTACTCTTAAATCAGGTACAAGACAAGGATGTCTTCTATCATCCCTCCTATTCAATATAGTCTTGGAATTCTTAGCAACAGCCTTAGAAAAGAGGGAGAAATAAAGGGAATAAGAATAGGTAAAGAAGAAGTTAAATTATCACTATTTGCAGATGACATGATACTTTACTTGCAATACCCGAAAAATTCCACCAAGAAACTAGTAGAGCTGATACAGAAATTCAGTAGCATAGCAGGATACAAAGTCAATATTCAATAATCAATAAAATCCCTCTACACAGATAACAAGCACACTGAAAGAGAAACCTTTTACAATAGCACTGCGGAAAATGAAATACCTTGGAATTCACTTGACCCAGGAAGTCAAAGATCTTTTCATGGAAAGTTACAACACCCTAAGAAAAGAGATTATAGAGGATTTCAGAAAATGGAAAGATATTCGCTGCTCTTGGATAGGAAACCAACATCGTAAAGATGGCCATACTTCCAAATTTGCTGTACAGATTTAATGTAGTCCCTATCAAACTGCCACCAACATACCTCCCAGACATATAGAAATCATTCCTACAATTTAATTGAAGTGGCAAATGACCTAGAATAGCAAAGGCAATCTTGGCCAATAAAGACCAGGCAGGAGGCAACACAATTCCTGAGTTGAAATTATAATTCAAAACCACTGTGATAAATTCAACATGGTATTGGCAACAAAATAGACCTGAGGATCAAAGGAGTAGATTAGAAGGTGCAGAAGCATCTACGAACACACTGAGACATCTGATCTTTGACAAAGGAGCCAAACCTACTCACTGGAGGAAGGATAGCCTCTTTATCAAATGGTGCTGGAAAACTTGGCTTTCTATATGTGG